>WEIT01027567.1:3018-40115 GCA_013389985.1 Dryoscopus gambensis
TGCTTAGTTTTGTAATAAAAAGGTGGGCAGCTCACAAGAGCAAGTCTTCAGACACTGAACTAGGAGAAGATCAGAGATTTCTGTGGAATCCCATTGCACACCAAGGCTGTTAAAAGGACTTGCTGGGTGGAACTTGCCAGAATGACCGTAGGTGTCTACAGTGTATTCCTTGGGGCATATATTATTTTGGGGTGTTTTGAAACACAATCATTCATGGTAGAGAGAAGAAGGCACTTCCAGGAAATGGTTTAGGTGATCTTGTCCTGAAGCCAGTGCCTTAACAGTAGCCTACCTGTACAAACTGTATAAGTATAGTAGACTGAGTAAATAATATCTTATATCTTCACAGCAGGTATGTAAGTTAGGAGAGACAATGCAGTGAAATTGTTGGTGATGGGATCCACAGGAGTAGCCCTTTTTTTGTTAAATGAAGCTAAATAGGTTCAATATTTTACAGCAAAATATAACATGGAAAGGAACTTTGCCACTGTCAAAGGGGTGTTTTTGAAGGCAAAGTGATGCAGAGAAGTAAAAATATAACCAGAGTAAATGAACAGGCATGGCTACTCAAGTGTGTGCTAAAGATGGGAAAGAAAAGCTGACAGCTGTCACAAAAGTCACAATGGTCATATAGCACCCAAAAAGCTCATTAAATTGTTGAAAGAACAACACTATTTGCAGAAAGAAAGGCCAGGCGTTGGACTACCTTATGGAAAATCTGTCCAGCTCCTCTCTTGCTGCTGTCTGCTTCCATCTTGGCATGTTTGAAATATTTCTTCTGCCCTATGGGCTTCCGGAATTCTTTTGCCTCAAATAACCTGAACTACCCAACACACTCAGGACTTCATGGTGCATCTCCAATATGTGTTCTTGCATGAAAAGCCTGAAAGCCAAATCTCTGTTTCGGGTCCCCTTTGCCACTAAAAAAACCCCACTCTCTGGGGAGATCCTGCAGAATCACTTGCCACAAGTTGTTTGGCAGAGGAAAAGGTTTTCTTTCTAAGACTTACAAGTGGCTGTACCAAAGAGCAAATTAAATATAACTGAGCAAGCTGGTGGAGGGTGTCCCAGCCCATGGCAGGGGGGCGGAACAAGGTGATTTTTAATGCCTCTTCCAACCCAAACCATTCTTTGATTCTGTGATCAGACCAGCCCCAAGGCAGGCTGCTGGTCTGCATGCCTGGAGGAGGAATAACTGAACCACAGAAAGAACTCAGCTCCGGTTGAGCACCTGGTCTGCCAGGCACTCTGACTAAGGATAATATTAAAATAGTTTTGTGCATCCTAAAAGGTGACATTAGAAGAAAAACTTAAATAAGCTTCTGTGATTCAGACACAGAGTGAAGGAATAAAAGTAGATGAAATTATACAATGTTTTTCCTCTATTTCCTCCATCTGCAGGAACACTTTTAAACTTCTTTGCCACGTACTGCAGAGAGCTTTTTAAGAGGGATTCAGGACATGGATGAATGTTCCATCTGGGCAGCCAGAACATTCATGCCATAGCTATCCCCCCTTGTCCTCAAACTGGAGGCTGACCATGTTCCAGTGGGCACAAGCTCTATTTGCCAGTTTCCACTGGCAAGAAACGATGTCTAAAACCTGTATGGGGTGGAGGGGGGGAGGAGGGGGCCCAGAGGGGCAGCTGTGGCCCAAACCTACCCATTTTCTTAGAATAATTTGATTTTAAGGTGGCAGGACATTGGTTCAATATCTCTACAACCTACTGGCTCCTGTTGTACCTCCTGTTGTAAAAGGTCACCTGAAATGGGACCTAGGAAAGGGGGCAGCCACCTTTGATGAACACTGCAGGAGTGTGGCTTTAGTGACCTACCCTGGTTAAGATTCTTACACAGAAAATACACAGCAAGTTCCCCAAATTCAAGACACATTCCAGTAAATTAATTCTCCTTCCTTTCACTGCTTGCCTTCTGCTCTGGTTCCTGTCTTGCTGGCTGCTACTCCTTTCAGCAGCTTGATGATATTTCTATATTCTCTTCTATATCATTAGTGCATTTAAAGGTCCAACTGAGATAGCTCTAATTCTGTCCTTCCTGACTGTTCACAACCTCAGATGGGATTTGCCATTTATGGCTGACAGCCTGAAAAAAATTACATGTCTTACATCACCTCGAGAAGTCTGCTCCTCTATTTTGGGCTTTGTTTTTTAAATAAATTTCAAAAGCGCAGTACAAAGGGCACATGCGTACTGAGAGCAGCAGAAGAATGTTTAGAAGTATATTTAAATTAAAAAGGTTATTTCTCCCTCCTGCTGCCTTCTTTTTGAAATGAGTATCCACCACTGAAAAGAAAGAGGTAAACATATCTGGGAAGAAAAACCCAAGAGTAAAATCTTTTAGTCACATAAAGAATGCTTTAAGTAACTAACTAAAATGTGGTGCCTGTAATTCTGCGACTTTTGTCCCCAAAACATTTCTTAGAGAGAACTTTGAATAGACACAGCTCAAGCTTTGTGTGAAAAAAAGGTTAAACCAGTGCATTTTCTATTACAACTACTCTTTCAGACTAAGACTTTGGAGGCAAACGCATGAATGAAATACACAGATCTATTCTGTAGCTCATGTAATGGCAGGAAGTCTTCTTCTTCTTCCCTAAAATCTATGTTGTCGTATTCCCACACTGGGAACTGGTAACTACTCAGAAGCTTAGATTTATTCCATGAAGCAGGGAAGTGGTTTTCTAGGAAAGGTCAGTAACCCCACTGATTTAAAGGAATCACTGAGGTTACTAACCAGGAGTCATCAGTGTTTCTGTTCTGGCCCCAGACCTGTGTCTGCAGCACCTGACATGCTTCAATGTTCTGCACTAAGCTTTAACAGCACAGCTTTAGAATAATTTAATTTCCTTGGAGCTGCAGGAATTTCCCAGTGCGTGTTTTAAAAACTTCACATGTGGTCACAATAATAATGCTGAAAAATAGGATGTAATCTGATGAAATTTGATTTGATGGATGAGGAGATGCCCGTGCAAAGAGCAGAGGACTAATCTCACTTTCAAACCAACATTGTGGCTTCATACAACAATGTAACAGAGATATCCCCCTGGAGCTGGGGAAATTCAGCTGAAAGCTCTCATCTGCTTCTTCAGAATGCTTTGAAGAAAACATATTTACTACTTCCGGGACTTTTGTGCTTTATATTGATGAAGAAATTCATGTAATATTGATGATATTTTTTGCTGGGAGGGGAATGGCAGATTATTAGAAGCAATTTTCTTTAAGCCACACATCAATTTTAGAGTGTCTCAGGTCAGCCACAGAAACTGCTGTTCTTTGTTTAAAACATTTTTGGTAGAAACCACCTAGTTAACACTGCAGGGAGTGAGCCAGGCACTGCACTCACGCAGTCAAAACCGAATGGTCATTAGCCTGACTGCAAAGCTTCAGTAATGTAACAGATGGAGCTTGGCCTTTGCTGTCCAAAGGGACATATGTACCATTTATCCACACGGTTTACAAAAAGCAAGATGTATGCCCCGTTCTCATGTTACTAGAATTACTTTTTTATGGTGGCACAATAATCCATCAGCTCAGCCCCTCGAGACAAACACACAGGGGATGGTTTCTGCACCAGCAGTTGGGTCATGAGCACAAAACTGTGGGTAACACAATCACACCTTCACTGCACAAAGTGCCACATGAGCAAGGGAAATCTGCAGGTGTCACCGTGTCCCCTGGAGTGACTGTCGGGTGCAGAGGATGCTCTGGTGTCACCTGCAGCCATCTGTTCTCTCTACAAGCCATTCCACCCCTTGCTTTCCTGACGACTACTTAGAGGCAAATAAATAAGGAATAGTCTTATAAAAGGACTGGACTCAAATTCCAACTGAAGACCCCTTGGGAAAGGGGAGAGAGCAGGTGGAGGAAGTTCTGGGAAGTTCAAGCTCTTTGCAGATGGGCTGTCTACAGCACTGCTCATCTCCTCCCATGATGGCTCCCCAGCAGAAACAACACTGCAAATCAAATGCCTGACTACTTGTAAAGTGAATTCCACTGTTTTAAAGCATACCGCAGGATTTTTCAAAATATTTAAGTTCTGCTACATTTCATTTAGTATCCATGGGGAATTTTGCCAGCAACAGCTTTTCCAGCAGCATTATGGCCAGTGAAATGCTTGGAAAATCCTACCTAGAGAGGATCAATGTTTTTGTCTTGGTCTGTGCAGTTGTTTTGTTTGAGTAGATCTCAGGAGGATCTGAATCATGCAACTGATTTAAACAACTCCAGTCAAAGGGAACTGAACAACTCGGAACTGAACTCAAACCCTTAATCTGCATGTAGAAGCCACTTTTCTTCTCTGCAGTGGACAACATCAGAATACTTCACCTTTTTTCTCACCTTCAATCTTTGAAATCCTTCCCCCTACACTCCCATGGGTGTTTAAAGGTCCTCTCTCACTGAACTTTCCTCCTGAAATGCCAGCAGGTGGTAACTAATTGTAGTGCAACCACTTTTTTTCCACAAAGATTGCTTTCTGATTTTGTTAGAAACCATAAATCATGCAGCAGTGAATTTTGAGTAGAAAGAAGAAAAGGCTGAGTAAATAACAAAAGACACGTCTTACCTTTGGGTCATGTATTCCAGAAAGTTCTTCATAGATCTTCTCTCCCACCATAACAGCAGCTAGGTTGGCTGTGTAGGTTGACAGACAAAACAAGCAGAAAATAGCCCAGAGATTCATTAAAAACCTTCCAGTCCAGCACTTAGGGGGTTTGATGGCAGCTGTTCTTCCAAACAGGATCGCATAGCAGACATTGAGGGCAGAGGAAAAAGAGAAGACTTTGTTCCTGTTCCTTCCCTTAGGGGTCATTCCAAAAGGACTTTTCCACTCATACAAGGTGAGGAATATAGCTGTGATGTGAAGAGCGACAAATATCCCCAGCCACATAGTCCAGTGAAGTGGCCACATAAAGGCTCCAATAGGAGCTGCAGTGTCTTTGGTCCTCACCAGGATCCCCAAGCTGGTGGAAAAGAAAGGGCTCGTGAAATCAATCACTTGGCTTCGGGCAGTGTTGATGCTGAATGATGTCACTGCCATGTGAGCTGTACCGGCAAGAAGGTCTCCCACCAGTCCTGTCCAGTGGCCGTTCTTCCAGGCACCGTATTTTCCATCCCCAACAATGTACAAGTCAAAATCAAAATTCATATCCTCAGCCAGCTTCTCCAGCAGGTCAATGCAGTAGCCATAGCAGCACTTCTTCAGCTCAATGGGAACGGTGTCATTGCCCCCTTGGAGGGTTTCAAACAGGTTGTCCAGCACACCTGAATCATTGGTCAGTGGGTCCAGGCACAGCTGCCCTGCTGGGCAAAGACCTTCATCATCTACATCCCTTGTGAAGACAAAGGGATGCTCAATCAGAGTCACCACCCTCAGGTGCAGCCGGGTGGGTTGTTGCATGTGACTTTTATGTCTCTGTGCCTGCTCTGGCCATATCCCATAGTCCATGATGATCTTTCCTTCTTGCCAGCTCCCCAGGCGCGTCCACATTGGGTTCCCAACAGGGTCATGCTGCAGATTCCAGATGAAGAAGTTATTTTCTGAGCTGACAATGGAGGAGCCCTTCACCTTAATGCGGCCACTGAGACCATCAAAAGTTGTGTTGGCTAAAAACCTGTTGAAGGCAGAAAGCAGGGTAATCAGAAGCAGACAGATAAACCATGAATTTATGTTGAAGAGACTAGATGGGGAAGTTGTTGAACAACTGGCCTATGGAACAGCACATAGATCCTATGGCACAATGAACCAGCCACATAACTTAAAACTAAACTATGTGGGAATGCTCCCCCTTATATCTAATGCAAACAAAAAACTCCTCAGGAAAGATATATTTTTTACTTACTAGAACAAATGAGTACAAGAACATTAATTTTTTCAGTTACCTTTGCCTCACAAACTGATGAAACACAGGTTAGTTCTAAGCTGAACTCACCAGATCTGCTGTCACTTTCCTAGATAAAAATATATATGAAAGTGGAAGAGTGGAAATTATGTATGAAATGTCCTTCCAAGAAAAATGCTATAATCTCAGTAAGATCTAGCTTACATAAGAGGGGCTACTGAAGTGCTGTCAACAGCTTTCAAGCACTCTCAAGTGAACCAACCCGGATTCAAAAATGCAAATTTGGCATTGGTAAATCACTGTTAGACACTTCAGAATAAAGTAAGGGAAGAAAGTCAAAGATGGTTTGTGGAGACTAAAAGCTTGGTCAGAGAGGAATTTTCCAGCTTCCAGCCAGTGTTTGTGAGAAAGTCTTGCTTTCACACACACGCTGAGCTGGGAACAGTGAGAAGTTTTTTCAAACTATCATGCAACTATCTTGCACCTGTTGTTTTCATGTTATTGACTTGAAAATTTTGAAATGGGTGTCAGTAGTGCTTAAACAATAATCTTGGGAGGTGGGTGGTCAAAGAACCAATAACTATGTGCCACTCGAGTGAACCTCTCTATATAAACAAGTTTGTTGTAATAATAAATGCCTTTTGATGTCCTGGAGTTATGTCACCTTTTCTGTCCCTAACACAACAGTGACAATGGTTGCTCTAGGACAGTCAGTTTAAATTCTTACAAAAATAAATACCTGAAAAAGCAGTTTTTTAAAAAAATGTGCAAAAGTAATGTTCTTAAAAGTGCAATGCTGCCATTGAAGCAGATCTCATGAAGTGTGCCAGCTTTGCACTGCACATTTTGCATTGAGAATTACAGGCTTTTAATATTCCAGATATTGACAATAAAGTTGCGTATCTCCTTAGTATTTCGGAAGGCAGTGTTTCCTAGCAGTTGTCCTCCCTACATGTTGAATTCAGCTTCTGGCAAGCCATCATCAAAGAGGTTAAAAACGACATGGATAAAGGAGCTGGGAACTCAGCAGGAATTAAGTGTTTGAAGCAGAAAATCCTTTTTAGTGTGAGTACCATGACCAGCTGAACTGCACGCTGCTAACAGCAAAGCTGCTCTGCATTTGGCAGGGGCTGCACAAGCCTTACCACAGTGGTTCCATTAAAACAACTGAGTTAAATTGCTGCTGATACAGTGCAAGGCAAGTCATGTGCAGTTTTTTTCAGTAAGAGACATTCAGAAGATAGACTATTCAGCTGTCATAGCAGAATATAGTACTTCACATTAGTCCTGAGATTTGGATGAAAGCAAGTGTTGGAAGAAGTATAAAGGCTGTCATTCCAGCCTCAATAAGGAAGACATAAACTTTTAAGTAGCGTTAACTATTTGTCAGTAGTCACAGAGGACAAAAAGTAACCTTAAATTGATTTGAAAAGGATAAACCAATCGCAAGTGTGTACATATGCATACTTCTGTCTGGTCTCTACCCTTTGTTTTGATGACTTTTGATGATTTTTTATGGGGTTTCAGCAGTCAAAATTCTGGACTGTTTAAGTCTCAAGATCATATCAATTTTTTCCCTTTTCAAAGGTAAATTTATGAAAGTACATGCTTTAGTTTTAAGTGTGGTACTGTACACATGTTAGCCTGGGTCTTGAAATCACGCCTAAAAAGGCAGGTAGGTGTTTCTAAATTTAAATGCATATAAACTATAAATGCAGTTTTCATTTTTAAAATCCTTTACCATTTAGTGTTAGAGGACACCACAGTTCCACTAATCAGTGGTATCTGCCACTGTGTTTCTACTCCTTCTGTCCTAACCCATGCTTCCTATCTGATGGTGTAACTTTCCTGTTTATGTATGGAAACACGATCAAGACAAAGTTTATGGGAGCAGGCAATCTTTAGCACTAAAGGAAGGTTTATGTGCCCATAAACTTGTTCGGGTTTTATGTCTCTCTTACTTTTATCTCCCTCCGTCTCCGTAAAAAATTGTGCAATTTCTTTACAAGCCTTGCTGGGCATACAGGCCGAAGCCACGACTATGACAGCAACAGTAAAGACATTCCACATGTGTAGCTAGGCCTGCACAAAAATTATTTTTAGGAGTTGTACGCAAAAGACTGTTACCAGTTCACAAAAATGCCAAAACTGAGGGAGACAAGTCCTCAGCTGGAATAAGCTTGCAAAGTTTTCAGGAATTTGGCCCCATGTTGCTAATACAGCACGACCTAGGCATGAGAATGCTGGAAAACAGGTGCTTTGGGAGTAACTGAAGCTATGGAATAATGCATTAGATTCATTTTCTGAAGGAGGAATGAGACCAGTGGAATTAATGTACAGCATTCCCTGACTCACACAGTAGAAATAAGCACGCCCAGGAGGGCAGAACGAGCCCTCGGTACCTGTCCTGTGGCTGTGTTAGGAGCAGGTATTTGAGAGAGATTTAGCAGCATTTAAATGTACGACTTCACCACCTCAAGGAGTTAGTGGCTTACCTTTGCAGCTGATTTGCATGTTCTGTATTTTTTGTAGCAACAGAACATGAATCAAAATAAATGATGGGAACCATGCTGGAGAAGCATTTTAACAACACTTTGTTTTATACGCAAGCAGCTGCGACTGCTGAGCATTTGCATGCGCTGTGAGCAGCACCAGTGAAACTGATGCCAGGGACTTCAAGTGAGAACTCCTTTACTCGATAACTTTAGGAAACAGATAAGAGGCTGTGACTACACTTCTTAAGCTAGAAATCTCCAGTGTGAATCTTTGGGAATTACAAGTGCTGGGTATTGCACAGACACGCTGGCGGTATCTGAGCAGTGCTGTTTCAGAAGGGCTACTGGCAGATCTGTATGGAAAGACAGCCTGCTCAAATTTCAGGAGGTGAAGGGCCAGATCCTCAGGTCTGACAGCTGAATGAATTTTCTTGATGCTGTGTCAATATATGAGAGCTGATGCTCATACTGACAGTCTGTGATAACTGCATCAAAGCTTTATCAGTCACTTCAGTTTGAACAATGAGTCCGAAGTGTGCCATTTGCTCATTTCAGCTTTATTTGCTTCTCATGTGCTTTGTTGCAAGAACCGCTCCTTAGATCTTTAGCAGTACTATCACTCTCCAGTAGTAGTATCCTTGTAGCATATTTAAGAATGATTTAACAAAAATATTTTATTTTCTCTCCAGCTTGATGGTTAAGTCATTCCACATCTCTTTTTGGGAAGCTTACTGGAGGCGAGAACTAGAATTGGCAAGGGAAAAGAGAAGGTTCTGGGGAGACCTTGTAGTAGCCTTGCAGTACCTAAAGGGACTCCAACAGAGCTGGAGCGGGACTTCCTACTGACAGGACAAGAGGGAATGGCTTCATACTGCCAGGAGGCAGGGTTAGATGGGGTACTGGGAATAAATCGTTCCCTGTGAGGCTGGGTGAGGCCCTGGCACAGGTTGCCCAAAGAAGCTGTGGGTGCCTCATCCCTCAAAGTGTCCAAGGCCAGGCTGGACACGGCTGGGAGCAACCTGGGATAGTGGAAGGTGTCCCTGCCCATGGCAGGGGGTGGAATGAGGTGATGTTTAACGTCCCTTCCAGCCCAAACCATTCTGTGATTTTATGGATCTGTGAAGTAGCAGGCTGGTGAAATTACCCAAGAAGCTGAGCTAAAGCTGTAAGACTAATTAAAGCCATAAGATAAGATGAGGCTTTGAAATTTTAATGCCTTGTTCCATCAACAAGGAGGCTCCCGTGAGGAGGCAAGAATAGATGAGGGAATCAATCTCATTGTAGGAGGAATGATGGACAGTGACTTACAACAGTATAATCCTCAGGGGGTTGTACACCTATAGCCATATCCACACAGATAACAAGCATGCTCTGCCATGCACTAGCTCATTATTCTGCTCCTGGGTGCACTTAAATGTCTGCACAGCCAAGATCCGTGCTGGCAACAGAAGCTCTGGCCGTGCCAGCAAGTGGGGCTGCTGTTCATCCACCCTTTGCAGAGAGGAGAGGTGGAGGTCTGTGCACTGCTCCTTCTCCAGCATCCCCTTCTCCATCATCCCCTTCTCCATCCCCACCCACGGCAGCTCCAAGGCTTCACACCAAGACAGATGGGTTCATTCAGACACAAAAACACACTCATTAGTAAACACACAGTTAAGCAGTAGACAAGAGTTTCATCTTGGGAGGCTAAAAAAGCCTAAAAGCCCTGGTGAGATTGCCCAGGTTGGTCACAGTGAAACCACTCATTAGTGTGTCACACCTGAGAAATTAATGGCCCCACTCAGAGTTAATAGTTGTGCTGCTGACGCAAATACATCAGTTGTGGCCATCAGGTACCTGTCTCGCTCATACACTGCAAAAACAGCTGCACTGATTTAGGACAAGAGTTTTTCCGACCTGTTATTTTCTCTTTAATAGCATTCACAAGCAAATGTATAGAGGAAAAAAACAAGGCTAAGCACACAATCCTTTCTTTCATTTCCACAATACCTTTACCACTATGGAGGGAAAAGAAATTTCACAGATGTAAAATTGCATATTGTCTCCCAAAATATAACAAAAGCTAATGGTTCTCTGTAGAGAGCAACGATGATGAATTATTTTTCATGAATACATTTAAGTGGGTGTTTTTTTTGTTTTCCTTTTTCTTTATCCCTTCTTCAAACCTCAAAAAGCCTGTTCATAAAACTGCTGTCCTCTTGTTACTTTAAGAAGCCTCCCGCTGAATTTTACTTTTCAGGTATGATCTAGCTAAAATATCCAGAATAATGAGGCCAAATAAACATCACAAGTCACTGGCGGTATTGAGAGTCAGTCCAGTGTTTATTTCCCAAGCCTTGTTTCACTCTTGGAAACAGGGAGGTTTTGACTCTGAAAGGATGAGTGGACTAAGGAAATGCTGGGGTCTCAAATGTTTGTGTTTTGAGCAGTGCTGTTAATACATTACTGTGCAGATATATCTGAGAAAAATTATGTTTTTCAAAAAGAGCCAAATACAAAAAGCCTCAAGACCTTTTATCCTAACTCCATCCAACATAATCTTTAAGTTGAAAACCAGATGTAATGGGGGGAAAATATGCAACAGTTGCTGGATGTAAATTAAGTGATGAATTCACGTAGTTAGCCAAGACATTTTTGCGTGTTTTCAAAAAGAACCATGCAAGTTTTCCACTCATATGTTACAAACTGTAATATTTCTAGACATGAACACCAAGTAGTTTTGGGAATAACTTCTATATAGTGACATGCCACAGAGAGAGCACTTTGTACTTTTCAGTGCTCTCACCAGAAGAAGTCCTCTTCTTTCCACGGAAGCATGCTAGCAAGGGCTACTACACATCTTTATACTGTCTGAGGGCTTTGACAGTGCAAATATTCTGTGTTTTGTACATTCTCAGGTACCTCAAAATCTCAGAGAATTTGGCAGTAGCCCATCTTATGTGAATAAATATAAATACACACTTCAGAGCACAGTCTGTAACCTAGCCTGTGTTTACTATGTGATCTCTACTTCTGTGGAACAGTGTTTTCTTCTGCCGGAATCTCTGAGTTCTGGCTTACTCTCCCGCTGTGCCAAAGTTAAAATTTTATTATCTGAAGTGTAATTGTTTACCAGAAGCAAAGAAACAGGATGAAATACCGAAACAAATGTGTTTGTGAGGGAGGGTTAGCAGCACGATTGCTGACCCCCAGAGAATGGTGGGAGGGGGAAGAAAAGTATTTTGCTTGCAATACAGCAAATATCACCCGAGGGGAAAAAATAAAAAACAGTTAAACTTACTTTGACAAATATTGGCCTGAAGTGATATTCCTTTCATCTGTCTCCATGCAGTTCATAGTACTTGGAATGAGAGCTAGCTCAGGCTGGATCATGGTGGCTGCTGCTACAGCCCTGGCCACCAGCTCCATGGCATCCTGCACATAATGCTCAAAGACTGCCTGAGTTGTCTTGCCGTGAGCGATGAGACCAAGGGGCAAACCTTCTGTCCTCAGCTCTTCCACGTTCTGTGAATCCCCAATAATCCAGTGAAGCTCTGGAGGCATCACACCAAACTGCGTGGTTATCTCAAAAATCCTCCGCGTTTTCTCCATGTTACACCCAAACATCACCATGGTTGACGTCGTGTCTTTGATGCTCTCCAGGTACAACTGCAAGTAGCTCAGGAGGTCACTGGTTGAAGTGAGGTTTGCTGTGATGTTTATAATGGACCCCAGGTGGAACTTGGAGCTCTGTTGTGTGAGGAAGAGAAAATCTGTGATGTTCCACTCCTCCTGGCACAGCATCAGGCTGAAATTGTACCAGTTGTTCATCGCAAGGATCGAGAAAGTGACGTCAGCATCAGAACTCAGTGAGTTTTCTAAACTCATCTGCAGGTGAAGGGGGTTCTGTGGTTAAAAATGTGAAAGACAATGATCAGAAATCTACTGGACACCAGCTAATGACTCTGATTAATTTTTAAACACTCCCTTAGTTCAAAGTAACCACCTGCCAATCAATAGAACTGCGTGAGCAACAGGAAAATTTATACCCACCCAACTTAAATGGACTGTGATTAATGGGCTTCCTCTGCTAGCTTGACCCAACTGCAGCAGTCATTAATGAGCCTGTTTCTGAGAATGTGTTTTCCTTTCTACCCATTTGTCCTTTTGGATTTCTAAGCATTATCGAGCAAAGACTTCTCTGCTCCCCTAACCGGGATATGAGAAGATATTTCCTTACTGCTTGAGCTCAGCCACATCCATTTACAAATGGATGCTGAAAAGCTCTTTGGTAAACAGTAAGAAAAAACAAAGAAAATCCCTCAGTCCTTCATATTATAGTTCTTTCTTTTTGCCTGTGTAGTTGGGGGATTTTCACAGACATGTGAGCAACCTTATAAAATGCATCACAGTCTATAACCAAGGCATATCATGTGCCAACACCACATCACACCAACAAAACAGGATAAGTTACTGAATGCACAGGAAGCTAAGATCCACAGACTGTGACTTCTGAGCTGGAAAATATTTGATAAATAAGCATTCCATACTCATTTTTTCCATGTCATTGATGTTATTACAGAACTTGACCCATTATGTTTCCCAACACCATTACCCTTAGCTTTATCTTTTCCAGAAAAGGAGGAAAGATTTGAGGCTAATTCTTTTGTTCTCTTAAAGTGACTAATTCTTATTATTTGAACATTCTTCTCCCCTACTCTCATTCCTCTCCTCTCCCTGGTCTCCAAAAAAAAAAAACTATTTACAGTTTTAATAAGAAAGGCAAGAAGTTAAAGAATCCAGGAAATTTCTGGCATTTTGCTATGATATAATTCTGGGCCCTACAAAAATGTTTCTACCAGGCTTTCAGCTAGGGTATTATATACTACTCCAACTTTTGAATTTAATTGACATTGTAGCTTTCCTAAAGAAGTTATACCACTTTGCACTGGCATTCGATTCCAGCCATGACACTGTCCAAAAACCATCATGCCTGTTCCAGTGCATCTTTTGGTCTGTGAGATCTTCGTTGTGACTTCACGTCAGAAGTTGTGTCTTACCCTACACAGGCACCTGGATTTTATCTTTCTATCCATTACATTACTAAACACTTCAGGTCTGTTCATCCTTCTCTTACATCCTCAGTAATAAATGTGTGTTATGTGAGGGACCAAACCTTTTCAAAGTTGATATAAAATGTCATTTAGGTTTAAAAAGTAATAATAGGCTCCAGTTTGTATAGATCTTAGAAATGTCATTCTGAATTCGGAATAATATGATAATTGGTCAATTTACACTAGTTTTACTAAATAAAACCCTGGGCTCTCCAACACAGATGTAAAGGGTGAAATGACAAAAAAACCCCAAAACCCTGAAGAGTTATGCACTGCTTATAAGAAGCAAGACCTCATTGTCTTAATTTGCTGTTAAATGAACACATCATCTGTTTTCCAGATACAGTTTAAATTCAGAGCCTGATAAAAAGAATACTATAATTAAAGATGTTCTCAGTTCTTTTTGTTATCTCTTGGGTTTGGTACCTGTGGCCCTTTTTTTCTTTTTTTACCCAGACACAGGAACAAGCTAATTAAACGGATCACTGTCCACAATCAATGCACATCATGTACTGTCAGCAAGACACAAGAGGGATGGCTCTTTGATAAAGGACAAGTTACTCAGCGCACAAGGAGCTAACCTGTGCAGAGTCTCTGAGTTCTGTGCTGGAAAACACTGCCTACTAATTAAAAAACATCATTAGTTCAGGAGGGGAATAAAGCACTGTGCATAGTGGGTTTGGGAAGCTGGTTTGAATAAACTAGTCCCTGCAAACTGAATCACAACAAACTTTTTTTCTGAGGTTATGGAGTAATGAGGTAGATTAATTCCAGCTTGTCTCTCATTGCAAATAGATGGGAGTAGAAAGGATTTGCCTCATCCTCTTTGTCCAAGATTAAGAAGAAATACAGATACTTTTTACACAATGATCTACCTCCCACCAGAAACACTCTGCAAGCTTTAGTTAATTTGAGTTAATGTGAGTGAGAAGAAATGAGTTGTTCAGTAAACACAGAACATACTCTGTGCGCATACAAAGGACAGCACACAACCTGACCATTCCACTGCAAGGAGGAGCAAATGCCTTCAGTATACCAGAAGGAAAACATCCCAAGCAAAGCACTGTGGCTATTATGGGATAGGCTCAGGGATCAACAAAAGAAATCTACTGGATGCAGAAAAACAGCCAGAGAGTGACAGATATTTGAAGTAACAGCTGCGTCCACACTTGAATAAAACAGCCCAGGAACCAAAACACAAACTGGAAGTTTCGTTCAGCTTACCTTTTCCTGGGATTCATTCTGGCACCTGACAATAAGCTCTCTCGTACCCTGCACTGGCTGTTAGGGTCCCAGCACATCTGGGGAGTAGGAGTATCCAGGAGTATCCCAGTAGGGATAAGACTGTGTGAGCACTGGCTCTCCACCTCACCCAGCAGGTTTAGGTATTTGAAGACCTCTACGTCCTCATGCCAAACCCAGGGCACATGTGCAGTTTCACAAGTGCAACACTGCTTCTGCTTCTCTACAGCACCATTCTTCCTGTATCAAAACACTCTGAGCTGATGAATATCCACACCCAAGGATCACTGGGCATTACCCTGGGCCCAGAGCAAGCATAGCACCAAGCACACATAGCCAGAGAAGGTGAAACTCTGCCTCAGGGCCAGAAAAATGGACATAATTTTACTCAGCAATGCAGGTGAAGGCAGTTTCCATCTGACTGGGGGTTCTCAGGTGCAGGGCTGGACTCTCCTACAGAACCACAGCCACAGGATTAGTCCTCAGGAACTCCAGTACTGATCCCTGCCTTATGTGCAGCACACTTGGATGTGTCAGTGTGGTCCAACTGAGACACTGCTCCTCCCTGAACAGAGGTGTCATTTGGGATAACCTGGCTTGGACTGAGCCTGCGTGTAAAAGTGCTCCCCGGTGTGAGACCATCTGTGCTTCACCTTCACCTTCAGCCATCACCTTCACGAGCCCACAGACGCACTGACACGAGCACTTATCATCATCACAATTTATTAGCTGCTAAATTCCCTGCTTAGGTGGTTTAAAGAGGAACATTCAGCCCTGAAAAAGTAGCAAACAGAGTCTCTTTTCTCTATTAGGAGTATTGGGGCTGCAAATTTGGCTTCAGAATTTTTCTGATAAAATAGCAAATGTAAAATTTAGTCACCAGAAATTACTTCTGCTTTGGTTTCAGCTAATTCTCTGCACACCATGAGAACACCCCTGTAGGTGTTGGGGAGGAAGAGTAAATCAATGTTCCCTTTGTACTGGGACTGAGGGAAGGGAATGCTCCTCTGCAGATGTTTGGATTTAATGCCTTCCTAAGTATAATTTGAAAGGTTTATTTGCCATCTGTATGTAGGTTGTAGTTGAAAAAAATACACAAAAGCCACATTTCAGTAGACAGCCTTTGATATTACAGTCCTCTTAAGGCTTTTACCTATTTTTTTATTGATTTGTCTTTCTTTAAAGTCAACAATTTCTGCTTTTCAATGAGGAACTTCTACAAATTATTTATTAAATCATTCAGTAGTAATTGTTGAGACAGTGTCATTTCATAGCAAAGGTTTCTGACAACTGTAATGATAATTTAGATGTGCATAACTTTGTAGTAATCATGGAACAGAGATTTATGAGATTTCATCTGTGTATTGAACTGTGCTCTACCCTTATTAAAGTTCCCAGGCAAAGTCCTTCTTTACCTCACTTTGAAATTAGTAGAGTTTGACTATTTCAGTTAAAATGACAATTAAAGCTCATATTGAAATTAGATTTAAATTTCTTTAAGTTTGACTTTAAGCTGCCATTGAAGACGATATTATCTGCATCAGTTTTTCTTCAAACTACACAAACAGACAATTAAACCTTATTTGAATAATGCTAATTGTTATCTATTTTTAGTAATGTGTTTACATAGTGTCACTAGCAGAAACATCTTCTATGTCCACGAGAGCTTCATTTTTTTTTTATTGGACATCACAAGCTCCTGTCTATAAACCAGCCATGACCACCTGACTTCAGTGTTTACTCGGTAAAGAACAGGCCTCGAATCCTTAATTTCTGACTAACTGCCTTCAGATCAGATGCCGACAGTCTTTCCACAGACTTTCAGTGGGCTCTGGACCAAGCCATTCATGGAATATTAACCTTTACAAGGTCTGATGTGTCTCTTCTCCTGCCCGTCAGCAGAGACAACAACTGATTTGCTTTTTGTATCCCAGCCAGGGCAGTTTTTACAGGTTTTTTCCCATTGTCTGAGACACCTGAGAGAGCAGGTTCATTTAACAGCTGAAACACGGTTTGCATTTCATTAATTCAGCATTATCCAGGCCTCCATTTCATCCGTCTGCAGAACCATCCTTGTAAATCTTGTGAGCACAAGCGCTTGGAGCTGGGCTGACTTGCACCCTGAAGGATCTGGTCATTTATCTCTTCAACCGAATTTGTAATGCTAATTAGGCATAGTCATGGTGACATTTTATTTGACATTATAATAGCTTCATTAGCAGAGTTAAAAGCAGAGATGTGGCCGTTGCTTTGCTAACTGTGCAAAAAGTAAACAACACACAGAAAATATTATTTCCCTCTGACTCTTGGGTGCAAAGGCAGTGTTTATATACATATAAGTGCATATATTTTTGATAAGAAACACAAAAGGAAAAACAGGTTATGTAATTACACCAGAGAAAGTTCCACTGAAGGAAAAAACCCTCCTGGCTTGCAGCGCCACTGTGGGGACTCACAGATCTACAAACAGAGCTCAACAGCAGCTGCAAGCAAGCTGATGCCACAGATTCAAAAATTGGGAAGACTGTTTTTTCCATGGTTGGAATTAGAAAATTTAGGCCTAAAATCCAGTTCCTTAAAGTCTGTGGGCACACCTATTGCTTCCCCATTTCACGCTATGAGAAAGGTGCTACAAAACGAACGCTATTTTATTTTTTTTAGTGTCTGCTGCCTCTGCTGAAATGGCAGGACTTCAAGAAGGAGTTTGTGCTAGCAGTCGACAGGCTGTGGGAAGTCCTGCCCCACTTCCTGATCAGCTGCCGAGGTGCCCCACTGCACCACACCCCAGTCCCTGCCCAGCCCACCAGCTACTCCAGAGGGGAAGTGAGCTCCAGCTGCAGTGAAAAACCTGCTATGCCCTCAGCACTCTGCTGCTTCTGCTATGCACACTTCTGGTTCTCTGAGGAAGGAAATCCCAGACCTGCTTTGGACCAAAACCCAGTAAGACGAAGTCATGAATTCCTCTTTTCCTTGTCTTGTCCATCTGTCTACTTATACAGCCTTGTTTGACCAAGACCCTAAATTGAAACAGGGTTGGTCCCCACACTGAAGACTATTTTTTTTTTGCAGAAGGTTTAAAAGATCAGAGAGAAAAGCCATCTTAGACTATCTTAGACAGAGTTATGCTGGTTCCTGCAGCAAAATAAGCCTGGCAACCATCCAGCCAATGCTTACATGCAAATCCTAAAAATGCACTGACTGTTGATTTTAAAAATCACTATACCACAGGAGTTAGCTTAATTTAAATCTTGACTTAGTTTGTCTTGAAAATCATTTCTTTTATTAGACCAGACAGACATGACTCGAGGTCGCTTTCTCTAATGCTATACAGAAATACTCCAAACTAATCTGAATATGTACAGCTCTCTACAAGGTCAAAGAGGCAATGTAAAATATGAACTTTCAGCTGCTCTTGGAAAGTAGGACCCATTATTTATCTGAATAGCCACTTATAAATTATCCTAAGTAATCTTACTTTAAAAACTTCAAGGTGTTCTTTGGTCCAGCAGAAAAAATTCCAACATTTAAAGTTTGCTAAAGAACATTTCGTAGAGATCGAAGAGAGAGAATAATTTTTCCTTCCCTAGAATTTGCCTTTATACTATAAAAAAGGCACACAGCCACTTATGCAAGTAGACCAGGGGGAGCTGTGCTAATTCTCTGTGACATACCATTAAAATGGCAATACAGTTCGGATGGGAGATAGTGGTGGCCAGGTCCATGCCTGTGGCGCTCACTCCCCAGTGCCACAGGATTGTCATCAGTGTCCAAAAAGCCCGCACAAACACTTGAGCAGAAGCTGCCAGGAGATGCTGTGTGTGGATGTCAGAGTGGACAAGTGAAGTCAGCAAGGAGATGGTGGATAGCTCTACCCCAGACCTCTGTAATGCCACCTCCCTGGCAAACACCTTTCCTTAGGGCTGGCCTTGGCCAGGCTGTTGGCTGTGGGAACTGCTGCAGCTGCCCCACTACAATTCTTCCCACACCTGTAAAAAACACAAAACACAGTAGCTGTTCCCCTAAGAGCATCTCTTGGGGTTTTTTTCTGATTGCCACTGTAGGCCTTGATAGCTGGAAAATGGTGTTTAGCAGAATTTAATCTTCCTCTTGAGGAAAAACAGCACTCTACTGAATCAAAGGCCTTCAGCAGACTGTCTAGGGGTGTCTGAGTGCTTTTCTGTAGAGAAGCACCTCACAGACTCTGGTGCTTTGCACATCCTGACTATCAGTCAGAAGGGATCCATTTCAGAACAGTTCTGAAGCAGGCAGCCTTGAGTTTTCTCACTTGTGTTATTCAGGCAATGCACAGGCGAGGGTCTTTTTTCCCCCAGTTTTTCCTTTAAGCAATTCAACTTTTGACAGCAGCAGAGCCAAAACAGCAGCAGCACATTGACTCAGACGGTGCAAGAACTTTGGGCTTGCTGAAATTTGTCTCCTTGCTCTTCACATCTGAGGTGTGATGGAGGAAGACTATTGTTGTAAAGAAATTCTGGTAACACACCAGAGGCGCTGGTTTAACTTGAAGAAACTATTTAAGCAACAAGGCCACTCTATGTGTGTGTCTGCTAATGGAATAACTCTCCTTAGTCTTTGAGAGTGATTACTAACAACTCCAGATCAATGATATAGGTGTGACCAGGAATAAAATGTGAGTTGGATTATCAAAAAATAAAGAGTTTGAAGGCTGATGAAAAAAAACCCAAACAGGGTTATGTGGAAGATCCCCAGAAGGTGACAGGAAAAACCTTAACACTGCCAGCACAGAATGGCACCAAGAGGTGCCAGGGCTAAAAAATCACCACTCACCAGTTCCCAGCTACTGGTCACTAGGAGACTACAACCTTGAGAGCTGAGTAAAACAGGATTTACACAGAGCAAAGAACAACAACATCCAGTGTGTAGAATGTACCACATACCACAATGTGGATATAAGGTCCAACTGCAAACAAATGAGGAATGGGAAAGTAAATAAAATAGGCATGCAGACAGCATTAACAAACATACAGAAGAAAAGTGGGAGAAGCTCCCACACTCAACATAATGCTCCTGCCTTTAGAAATCCTGGAACACTGATGACTTGCCAGTCACAACCTGCAGCCCCCAAAAACACACAGACACACGTGCTCTGTCTCTCTCTCTAAAGAAGATCTGGGAACCCAGAGGATGATCCCAGAGATGTAGGGACTCCGGGTATGACATTTTGAACTGTTGTTACTGAGAATGAGCTGTAGCACTGGCATAATTTTCCTGCATCATTGGGACCAACAATAGTACTTCGCTAACACCACTAGGACCCTGATTAGACTAACAATGAATTCCTGGCTTTGCACATAGAAAGGGTTTCTAAAGCTCACATTAACTGAGAGCAATATTTGCTCCGATGCCTTGCTCTTGAGGACTGCTGCTCAACACAGCACAAGAGCTGACAGAGAATTTGGCAACCAGGGCTGTCATTATGATGCACATTGCTAAGCATTGCTCCACACTGAGCTCCTTGGCACGCCACCCCTGCCAGGCTCCTGAGCATAAAGGGCTCTTGCAGCAGCACTCCCATCTTTGCCCTGATACAGCAGCTTCCACCCTCCCATTAGTAAGATGGACATGCTGCAGCATATTGCTGGGAAATGCTGCTTTTTCAAAGGCACAACACGCTGTGAGCACTCTTTCTGTGTGACTTAACTTTTCTGGCATGAGCAAAACAATGACTGAACAAGAAGAAATTAATTCTGGAAGGAAATGTAGAATAAAAGGAGAGAGGGTATGGAGAAGATTGATTCATGCTATGTTGGTAAAAGGAGTCTGATCCCGTTTTACAAAAGCAGCTGTTGCCCTTTCTGAGATGTACCTGGTGTATGCACACAGCACTTAATCCTACTAGATTTATATTCACCATTAACACCTGCAGCAAGGAATAAAATCTGATGGAGCACTGTCTTCACTCTCCAGTGCAATTACAGCATGGCTTGAAAGTGTTTTCAACCCTTCCTGAGCATTCCTCAGCAGCTGTGCCCCCAAGAAGAAGTTTCCTTCTTCTTCTCTACAGTTTCCTCCTTCTTCTGCTGTCAAAGAGGCACCCATGCAGAGATCCAGGGAGCACCCCTGAAATGACAGCTGTATATGGCAATATACAGCAGGGGAAATTAATGCTGACCCATATCCCATTCCTCAGAAAGCCAGCACCAGCTCATCATCGCATCCTCTTCTGCTGGGCCTTGCTCCAGGCATGTTTCACAGGATTAATTTTAGCTACAAGGGCATTTTGTTCTATATTGATTTTTTTGTATGAAAGAAAGCTGAGAATTAAGCTTGCAAAGCCTGATCTCTTAACTCTATTAAATGAGGCCAGGGTAGATTAAGTTAGTAGTTCATCTTTCTGAAGCTAGGCATTAAAAACATGGCTCTAAGGTGAATTCTTGGGTGTACGTGGCTTGGCTTGAAATCAGGATCAGGATTTAAACAGCTTCACTTGAGGTTTCTTATTTAATACACCAAAGATTTAATTAGAAAGATGGAAAATTAGAAAGAAGAGTTAAAATTGGCTCTCAGGGCATGGGATGAGCGGGGGGGGAGGGGTGGAAAAACCCAAACATCTCTTTTAAAAACAAATATAATCTGCATGTGATGGGATGCAGGGAGCTGATAAAGGGGATGGGCCACTGGAATGGGCTGTCATGAGCGGACCTGAAATGCCTCTTGCTGCCCACAGTGCTGGCCAGCATCAGAGGGGAGCACGGGCATCCTCAGCTCACTGGGCACCTTTCACTAATCAGGCAGTGATGCTCCTTTCCTCAGCAGGAGGCAAACCCGAACAAACTGGGAGGTGTGATGTTTGTTAGGTCCTCAGCTGCAGATTTACAACTTTTCTAAACAAGACAGGAATCTGAACTCTTGAAAATGCACCGAAGCCTAGTGGCTTCAACCCACTGCAAATGTTTTAACCACTGCTCCCCAGTTTTAACTCCTAAAACTGACTTAAAACATTGTCATTAACAAACAAACAAAAACGTGAAAGATGAGCCACGGTGTAGAAGTTTCATGGCTGCATTTGGAAGTTGCTTTTTCTGAGCGTGCAAACCACAAAATCAGGCAAGATCCTGCAATCGGGAGGCGCCCACCCCCCGCCCCCAAAGGCAGAAGCATTTGAGTTTCCAATAAAGCGTTATAGCAACGACCCACAAAAATGTGTGACTGCACAGAGCCCGTTACCAGGCACACGAGGAGGGGAGGAGGAGGAGGAGGAGGAGGAGGAGGAGGCAGGGGAACCGGCTGGCTGTTGAATATAGAAGCTGAGCAATCCAATTTGAGATCCCTGCCTCATCTCAGCAAGCAAACCCTGCTGTAAAATGGGGATAGCCCCCTCCACAGTGCCCCAGGGGGACACATCACCACAAGCCTTCTCACCCATCTTCAGGCTTACAGCAAGATGAATACTTCACAGCCTTCTACACAGGCAGGGATCAGAGGGGGGAAAAGGGAATAAAAAAAAGGGGGTTAAGTAATACATCTTGGAGAATAAACAAGGCTTTGCCAGAAGCAGAATATAAGGCTCAAATCTCCACTTCTTTGCTGTGCTAGACACAACTGCCTCAATATATAAAAATTATGGGAAGCAACAGCCATTTGTTTTATGTGTTGTTAAATAATGTGGGCATTTGCACCACTACACTGCTCCGGTGCACTGGTGTCTCCTTCCAACACTCCACTGAAAATCACCTTAATCAGGACCCCACGTCTACAGGCATTTTGGTACTGTGACTTCCTCATTAGTTGTAAGGGGATAAGCAAGTTACTAATGCTCCACTGTATTCCAAAAGAGTCCTGGATACAGCCATGAAACGAGACCTTGCTGGAGTAGGTACCTCAGAGGGCAGCAAGTGGTTTACAGACAGTATTACAGGGAGGTTTGGGAGAATGTGTCAAAAATCATCAGCCGTCCTTGTCTCAGTCTTGGATTTATACGTGCAAGATCATCAAGTGAGCACTTACAGCTCCTACTGGTCACTCAGTCTTCTGGGCTCATCAAAATGCCTGACAGAAAACACACACCACCTTCACCTCCCTAGTACACACCAATACTTGCACCGACTACAGCTACCAGTTTTGTTTAACTCTCCACCTATTGTGGTCATTTAGACCAAGAATGAAGTAATCGCACAAAACTTGTAAATCACAATGAAATATGAGTCATACATATTAATCCCTCCTTCGAATCATGTTTAGATTCAGTGGAGCAGTGCTAACTGAGGCTTTAAGCAATGAGTCCATCCACAAATAACTCAGCATACTGCTCTTACCAGGCAGCAGCTTTCATGGTAGGGAAGTTCAACACACTTGTAGAAAAAAAAAAATAGTGAGAAGCAGGTGGACAAACTGTTGAGACAGAATTAAATACCAATTTAACTTCTTTGTAAACAAAGTTCTTCATCCTACCTATTTATGTAAAAACTTATTTGTACTGATACCTCACGTTGCTTGAGGGGGAAAGGGCAAAAAACCTGTTGTGGCAGGTTAACAGGGGCTGGCCTTGTTTATGAGAAAATAATGAAAGTAACAGCAACAATTTAATAGCCTGGATGTTACTGATGGGAAGAATGCTTTGCAGCATGGAAATTACGAGAAAGGCTTCCAAAATCTAGTTTTGATACTGGTTATATCTTCTCTGTTGCAATTCCTTTAAATTTCCACTGCCTCCACATCCTCCTATTGTAAAATAGTATTTTATAATCTCCCTCAGAAATTAATGTATCTCCTCCTTAGAATTATGTAGGGTTTGCAAAACTCTGTGACAGCTGAAAAGCTACTAGACTCACTGCAGAGCACCAAGTACCCAACCAGGTTGGGCATTTAGTTAACTTATTAATAGTAACGTGTTAAGAGCTTTACGATCTGCTTGGGCTGCACATTTCTGTGAGTCAAAAGGCTCCCAAACATTCCGATCCAAATGAATCAATAAACTCTTGTCTGTGCTTGAGCTTCCTACAAACATACAAGATTCTTCTTCCTTGTGGCTCAGCTCTCCCCACCCTGATCCATTGGGATGATGCCTATGGATGCTACGCTCTCTACAGGTCAGCTTTTTGACCCTGAAGACAGCTAATGAGCTATTGCAGCTGACGAAGAGGCTCTCAGAAATGAACTCTATGAGTCTTTTGATGCACTTGGGCAGCCAGTGGTCGGGTCCGTGGGTCTTCTGGGTGCATCTGGGGCAAACAGTATCTTTAGTTGTGTTGCTGAAAATCTGAGAGCATCAGATGTATTAATGGATCTGCCTGCACAGCCTGCCCTCCTCTGCACTTATAACTTGTAAGTTAACTTACAAGTGACTTAGAAACTCTAAAATCACAGCAGCTGTGACTCCTCTTAAACAGCACCTCAGTCATCAGAGCCACCATCCCTCTGACAGCTTTGCCAGTCCGGTGCTACCAAGACTAATTAACACAGTCAAGTCTAGCACTACTAATTCTACAGGCTAGAAGAAGTAATGACATTCATGAATTTAGCAAACGAGACAGAAGTTATGAATTTAATGATCTGGGAGCCAGTCTTGAGTTATGCAAAACACACTGAGTTAGGTATTCACAAAATTGCTCCAGCGTAATTGTCGGCACGTGGATTGTTTGCAAACAGCTTGCACAAACTACTTAGTGTTAATCATTTGTTCCGTGACATAGTTAGTCATGCACTATTTCTGCTCCTTGAGTGGGTGATTGTATCCTCCTGAAGGAGAGGGTAAGAACCAGCGAAAATGAGGCGCGCCCCAGGAGTTTAACACAGATAAGCGCCTTCCACAAAATACAGGAGCGTCATGTCTCACTAATCTCTGCAAGTCTCTCCATCCCCATGCAGATAATCCACGATGACTCTGCAGAGTCTGGTGAACCAAAGCCTGGGGACGAGGAATTCGCGCCGACTATTTCTGGCACTGCGATTCTTTTTAACACACTGAACAAGGGGGAGTGTTGCAGAGGAGTATCTAATTCCCCCAGACAACCTGAGAGGAAGGGATGACAGATCGCCGCTCCGCAGATTTTGGCAAGAACACACAAAGTGCTGTCTCTCTCTGCAGGAAATGGTGCTGCTTCAGGGAGAGAGAACCTCCAGCAAAAACAGTCCCCCCCAAAAAATCTATATTCCCTGAGGACACAGGAACATCGGGGGTTTTTTTCTGTCCACGTTTCAGTTTTCATTGTTTACATGATCTTAGCACTTGAATGCAAGTCTTGGTCAGTCCAAGATACAGAATCCTGGAATAGGATTGGAAGGGTTGGAAGGGACCTTAAGGACCATCTGATTCCAACCCCCTGCCAAGGGCAGGGACACCTGCCACTAGACCAGCTTGCTACAAGCCCCGTCCAGCCTGGCCTTGAACGCTGCCAGGAATGGGGAATGCATTACAGTCATTAGAGCAATGTGCAGAATTATACTTCCACACACTTCAGTGACCTGGGATAGAACTAAAGGAGGTGAAAAACTATAAGCTGAATTGAATTTTGTTGCAATAAAGCTTTGATACCCCCTAAGTGCTCCGTGAGGTACCTGGCAAACTGGAGTGAAACAGTCAGCCAGCAGTGAGAATAAAAGCAACAAAGGGAGACTCCCAGAAACCAGGACCTTCTGTTAAAGGTTTGCTTGTCTTCTCTGGAAGGTAAGCAACCTTTGGAGAACGTTCTTCAAGTGACTCGGGATTTTATGCACACTTGAGCATACTGATTGACACACATGTGGACTGTAAAACCAGGGCAGGAGTGGCCAGGCAAAGAGGTGTGAGGACCAAAACTCATGAAAAGTATGGATGCCACAGCACTACACAACATTTTCAGTGGCAGCCACATCATTGTTGTGTTGGGCAGTCATTGTTTACAGACAGGCAACATGTCATGGGTAATTCTGGTATCCCCTGGCAACTTTTAATCCTCCAGAGGAGACTTCTGACAAAGCACAGAAATACATCTGGACTTCTTCATGCCTGGGCTGGTAGACTAGCAGCCATTCCAGTACTCAGCCCAGTGTATTTTCCTATGGTTTTAACCATAGGAAGAGGACTGAATTTCCCATTTGAGTCCCCTGTTCAGTGGTCAGACTGCAGACTCATTTCTCCTGCTCTTACTGACAATAACAAGCCATTTTGCTGCTTATTATTCTCCAGTAAAATTGTAATAATTTTGTATGACTCTCGGAAGACATGCATTTGCTGTCATAGTGCTGGCATAATAAGGATCCACAAGCAGATGAATTGCCTGGATTATTCTTGATCATAGTTAGTGAATGGCTTTCTACAGGTTTTTAAGCAAAGTGAGAACTCTCTGGTGAAAATAACTCAAATTCAGGTAAAATGAAAGCTTAGAGTTGACAGAAGTCTAAAGTTTGGTTATGGGCATATTTTTAGTATCACAGCAACAAACCACGGGTCCTATTGGACTAGTTCCTCATTCAAAGCAGAATAATTCCACACTTAAATGAAGTCTGAATACATTTTTTGGGGGTTTTTTTTAATGATGTCAATTGCATCAGAAACAGCATGCAGGCACTCACGCAACTGAAAAGATTCGCTTCAGTTGTTCTTGTTCTCAACATGAACATTCTCCCCTTTTCATGAATATTTCAGTAATCAAATTACTAGGCCAAATGCTCATAGAAAATGCACAGCAAAACCAAACACTTTGCAAGTTCCAGATTCCATGTATATCTCCAATTCCTGTGTTTATTGGACTGGGGGAAAAAAAATCACGGGCTTGATTAAACAACCAAAACTGTATCTCAAACTGGTCCTTACTCAAAGCCAGTGAAGTAAAAGGAAGCACTCATAGATGTTTTGGGAGGCTCTGGGATGCTGTCATTCCTTTGTTCTGGCTTGTTCCAGAAATTTCAGGTGGTTTTCAGGAAAAAAAAAAAAAAAGTCTGTGATTATCAGATGTATTATTCACTGTGAATTCTCACTTCATTTTCCTCTTAAAGTGCAGTTCTGGGGAGGAATACAAGGGCAGCATGAGCTGGGCAGCAAGCTCCCATTCCCTGTCAAACAGAGCATCTTTCTTCTAATCATGTGGCACTGCTGCATCCCACCGCAGGTCTAAATTTGCCACTTATAAACCTGTATGGGCTGTGAACACCCCAGGAGGACATCGTGGCGCAGCTCACTTCCACATAACTGCATGTTACATATTTATATGCACTGTCAAAATGGTGGGAAGATATGAAACTGTGTTTCACTGGAATCTAGCAGGCTGAGCTATTTATAAATAAGTGCCTTATTTTTGGTGCTCTTCAGTGCAGATGAACAGTGAGTGATGAGCAATTTATGCTGCTGATCATTTGTATCACAATAGAGCCTTCCAGTCTTTTTCTGCAGTTTATAGACTCTGTAAATTCAGGATCTGTAGCATCCTGCGGGGGAAGACAGGACCTCAGAACACAGACCAATGGGCAAGATAAAGAAAGGATGAAATGAGCATGCCACACTGAAAATTGAAGAGTAGATCGACAACAGAGCATCTGAAAAAATATTTGAGCATTCCTGGGGATTCTGGGCATCAATATCCAAAATAGACCCACCACCCATCTCTCTCACTTAAAACAAACTCTTGGTGTGAAGGAATCCTTTCCCAAGGGTATTCTACATTAAGGGATTTTCCATTTAAACAACGGAAGATAACATTAAACAAAATATGGCATAATGAACATGAAATAAAAGTCATTAGAAGGATGACATGCTCTGAAGAAATCTTAGGGGTATAACTGGAGTGAAAAAGCAGGTTTTAATTAACAAGCTTGTAAGCACCCTGTACTATGTAAATAATTCATGTGTATAAAAAGATGATCATAAGGATGACTGAATAATCATCATTTTGGCTTCCCTGTGTTGACTGCTGATGCAAGATTCCTGATCAGATGCCACAGGAGTATTGTTAACCATACCAGCCTATCCATGCTATTCTATACGGATACCTTGTGATGGGTGATTAATAGGTGTTTTTTCTCTCCCCAGAATCTCTGAGGAAGAAACACTGATGTTTACCCTGTTTTACCATTTCCCTGGTCATGAGCTCTGCAGCAGACACTTTCACAGATCATAGAATCGCGGAGTGATTTGGGTGGGGAGTGACCTTAAAGACCATCCCATTCCAACCCTCTTCCACGGGCAGGGACACCTTCCACCAGATCAGGCTGCTTAGAGCTCCATCCAACCCAGCCTTCAACACTTCCAGGGATAGCAGATGAGACATCCGAAATTTTCATGCCTCAATGCTTAAACAAAAAACACCAATGCTTTTTGATTTAACTATTTACCTGTGTTTGCCGCCAGGCTGTCAGTGGGTATCTGTTTGTCCCCTCGGAGCTCCATAGTTTATCACCTCACACACACAAAATTTAGGCACAGGAAACCCAGGCACATAAACCCTTCATCTTGTTGCCCTTCCAAGGTAGGGGTAAAATCAGCACTATGGTATTAGCATACTAAATGTGTGCTAAAACAACATAAATCACAGCAAAAACACTTTCAGTACACTCTCAAAGGAGGGCAGCTCCAAATAAAGGTAAGATCTGTTTTTCTCACTTTTGATGCTTACATTGAGTACAGAAAATTCTTAAAAACAACTGCTGTCCTACAGAAAGCAGTTACAGATGAGTGAGTCTTACACACACAGAAAGTGATAAATAATTATGCTTTCACCTAAAATAGCACCGGAAAACTATCAAACTGTGAACTCAGTGATACTGACTTTTCATCTGATTTGCAAAATAAAAAGATCTTTTAAAGCCAGTTGGAGTGAGTACGCTATTAAAATGAGTGTAATGCAACTGCTTTATCGAGTAGCATCATTGAGAGAGGCTGGTGCATAATTCAGCTGCTCTTTCTGGATATTACTTGCTATATCTAATAGTTCTTTCTTTGCAACAAATGCAAAACTTCAGTTTTAAAATCTCAGTTGATGCATGAAGATCTATCTTGTCTTTTAACTCTGTCTTAAGTTAGAAAGTCTTGTAAAATGTCATGTGAACAGCATGGGCAATCATTTCCTTCACAGCCTTAAAGACGCTGGAAGTGGGATAGCATGCCTTCAGGGAAATACTAAGAGTTTAAAATATGCCTGTGCAGCACATTCAGAGATTTTTACAATCCACTTCAAATACTTTCCACATTGTAAAACAGGCTTTGGAAGCTATCATCACAGATGAAAGCTGGTGAAGAAAGAGTAATAAAAATACCGTAGAGAGAAAAGGAAAAAATGGTGCCTGCCTCTTCTGAGCTCCCCAACATTTGATTTTTCCTATATAATAATAAGAATCCAATGATCACAGTAATTTCCCCATTTACTGTGGTTTAGTGTCAGCCAAGGTTGCACCTGTGCCCACCTCCACTCCTCCACCCCGCCATCTGCAGCCTGCAGCCACCCAGGCCGAAACATTGCAGATAAAAGTTAATTATCCAGCACTAATGCTGCACACCAGACCTTTCCAAACCGCTGCCAACTGGAGACTTTCCTGTCGGCTTCTGAGGGCTCTCCCAGCTCACCATTCCTGAGGCAGGGAGCATCCGAGAGATTCAGCATCATCTCCCCGCTCACTGATAAGGCACTGATAGCTCGCAGAGGCACGGGGTGGCTGCCTGGCATGGGGGTGGCACCTGCTCTCTGCTTGTACCAGCAGGGTATTCCTGTGCTCCGGGGATGCAGGATGCTCATCAGTGGCTGTATGGACCTACACTGTGCGGAAATGACACACAGAGCTCAGGTCTGAGTGGCAGACATCGAGCCTGAACAGGGAGATGCTCTGGAACCCTGTCTGCAGCCAAATCCAAGTCTCAAGGCCAGCTGCACACAAAATTTGGTTGCAATGCCCCACAAAGGCAGCATGTAAGGTAACAATGACTGTGGTATGCCTGTCTCAGTTCTTCATGGAGCTGTCCATGATTACTAAGAGCAATGTTACCAGCTTGCTGTGACAGCTGTGAAGCACTTGGGGCCAGGCTTAGAACTTCTGAGTCACCCTGATGAGGAGCCCCTTGAACAAGCAGCTTTGCTCGAGTGTGACTCCCTTAATAAATGAATCATCTATCAGTGCTGCCTACTCAAGCTTAAATCCTTCTCCCAGTCCTCCTGCTACTTCCACCATCTGCACATCCTTTCCCTGTGGTGGTGAGAACCAATTTGGCTGACTGACAGGGTTTTGGGGAAAATGTGGAGTCTTTCAAGGCCAGACCAGAAGTAAAGAACAGTTGCTAATGTCCAAAGGTCCAATCCCAAAGTCTCTGTGCCTGAACCTGCTCCCATTTATTAGGAAATCCTTTCTGGGTACCTACTAGTATGATGCTACATGCATCCCAGTAACCTGGTCCTCTGAAATCCTAACCAGATTTCTGACCCTGGGTCCCAGAGCATCACGAGGGACTCTGACTGTAAGTCTCAGCAGCAAGTTTGAAAAAAGGCTTCCGTTAATCACACCCAAACCCACCAAGGCCTCACACTCTTTCCAGGACACCTCTCTGGCAACAGCAATAAACCACTATCTACCTTTGACACAAACCCTGTTCCCATCACTGCTTCCTAGAGGCTGGCCTCATCAGTTTCCTGAGAAGTCTGCAGGGAAGACAGCACATTTTGAGGGGGCAAAATGCTTTTCTGGGCAAGCATTACTCACTGGAAGGAACCGTCCTTAGCCAGGGATCAAGACAGTCCTGTGAATTCAACCTGGTTCAGACAAGCCATTCTTCCCTGTGCTTGGTGATCCCAGCTCTTTGTCCAGTGCTTTCCTACAAAATTCAGTTCCCTTGTTTTGTGCTGCTAGAACCACAAAAAGTTAAGAGATGGGGAAGGGCACCTCTTCTTCCTCTTCTCAGTTCAGCTTATTTTCTCTTTCTCTCCCCCTGCGTCACTGATGTGATGTTTCCAGTCTTCTTGCTTCCTTTTCTTGTTTTCTTCCTCCTCTTTTCTCTGGATGCTTTTAGCTCTTCAGAACAAACTCTGCAATGCACAGCTATTTGCATCGCAGTGAGATCTGGTGCACTCTCATTCAAGCAAATTGGGAAGACAACCCTTCCACTCTTTAAAAGCCCTTCAGTAAGACCTACAGAAACATGGGTTTGTAGTCTGAGTCTTTGTTGGAAGGCAAGTTTAGGTTTTTAAAAGAAACTGCTTTTTCCAGTTTTCTGCTGATTACAATAAATACATACGTTCTAGCCATGTTGTGCCTGGTTTTCTTTCATACTTAAAAATTACTTGGAAATCCAGAGAGGGAAATAACAGAACACAAGATAAACATTTTATTTCAGGATTTAAAACTGTAACTAGATCCAGCACAGCCTGAAGTCCTAACACTATGTGATTTCAATATTTCATGGTTTAAATAGTAAACAATTTATCAAATATACCCTAAATGAGAACTTTTGTAAGTCGTCTTTGAATTTAATCACAAGCAATACATTGAATAACACATCACAAGATCCTTTGTTGTTTTCTAGTTTCTATAGCTCTACTTCCATTTTTGTGGAAAGACAAGGCACTTTTTCTGGCTTTCATGGACAAATTCTTGTGGGAAATTGTATTGAATACTCCAACTTTTCTTTGTTAACAATCTGTTCAGTACAGTAACTTAGGCACTCATATAGAATCTGACAGCAGGTTGTCTTTAAATTTGTCTATTCTAAACCAAATTATAATTTTTACTTAGTGGATTAAGCCAAGTATTCTTTGATGTTTCTTCTGATAATGCCTGTCCTTCAGCAAAGTAGCAATCAATGATTTAATGCTGTCATGTTTTAATCACTCATCACTGACTGGAGTTTGTGCAGTGTGTTATGAAAGACCTAGCAGCAAGAAAGACATTGTTTTGTGAACACCCAGAATAGAAAAAAAAAGCCAAACCCAAAATAAGCATCAGTGTATGGCATTGAATTTGATGTTAACTCAGCTTTTCTGCATCAGAGAATCAGCATGGGATGAGGAATGAGAAAATCTTGTTACTGGCCAGCTCTGAATGAGCACTATCCCAGCAGAGTTCTGGCTCTTTCTGTCTCCAAGGGACTTTAAAATTAAGGATCCAGAGGAGAGAATGGAAGTAAAAACATTCTCACCACTTTCCTGCACTCTGAAAAGGGATTTTCTTCAGCTGTGATTAACTGAATCCTCCTTAAATTCTCTAACTCCAAAAAAGGAGACTAGTTTGGGATTTTTTTCCCCTTTCTTTGTTCCATGCAAAGGTTTTTCATAGAGGAACTGTCACTGAGGTCTCTGGCTGAAAGAGAAGCAGCTGGGCATTTGTTTTCACATCCTCTCAATTTCTGCCCTTGATTCCTCTCAAGGCCCCTCTCATAAAAAGGCATGTGCCACACTATGTACACAGTGTGATGTGAGGTGAGGCGAGGAGGGTTGGTGACCATGGGGAAGGACTGAACACGTAGTCCTCACCTACACAGGAACTAGTACAAGCTTCCAATATCTGGACTAAGACTGATTAGTAAAGACAGTTTGAATGACCAGAGCCTTCAGCCAAGTGTGTGTGCTGCATTTTCTCCCTGGAAAACTGAATTATTAAAACTGTTTCCCCCAGCCAATCATAACCCCTTTTTCTGCAAAAATTAAATTCTGGCTCCAAGGAAGAAAGAAAAAAGTGTCTCTAGGCACTTGGTTGGGCAGAAGCTTTCCCACATCTCCACCCCTTTGCTGTAATTTCTGCCTACCTGACTGGTGCAATGCATAGTCAGTGTCTTGCTGGTCAGTGTGACTTCTGAGGACACTGTACTCACAGTGGTATTCCTGTCTATTTCCAAGAAGACTTATAATTCCTCACCCAGGGTAGTTTGATATATATATATATATATCTCTATATAAACTAGGAAGCTGTTAAAAAAAAAAAAAAAAAGCTTAGTTCCTTTAAAAACAAATGAAAAAGTTAAATGTTTATAGGCAGTTTCTTTTTACAGCATCTGTTCTGAGGCTGAGCTTGCTATTTCACTGGAAAATTCAGTTTAATCTGGAACTCTGATTAGGTTTATTTATTCTTTTGACCCCTTCTGAAGTCATAGCAGTAATCAGTAGCACTGCAGTTTCAGTTCCTCAAGAAACCAGGTAGAAGTACAGACTGGCAGGGACTGATGATTTGCCATTACTTTATTCCATTTAGTTGCTCTGAAAAGATTCCCTTTCATGTTAACAGACATCAGAGGTGCTGATTTATCTGAAACCCACTAAAAATACTTCTTTAAATGCAGAGAACACTGCTGCAAACATGACCTCCCCTGTGTTTCTGATACTATCATCAACAAAATGGATATTACGGGCTATTCTTCCCAGACTCTCAGCTCTCAGCTGTGCTACTAGAAGCAGTATCACTGTATTTATTTACGGTTCCTGTTCCCTCAATCTTTTTCCTCTTCCATCCCTGGGAAAATTATTAATGATGTTGGCAATCTTGGAATCAAAAAATAAAGTGCTTCTCCTGATAAAAACATACATAAGGTGACAAGCCATGCCTCAGTGACATCAGTGCTTGTGAGCTGCTGTCTCCAAAATAATGAGCTGTAAAAGCTTCACTGCAATTTGCATTTGTGTTAGTAGTAAAGAAATCCAGTGGTTTCTTTGCTTGCTGAATGACAGTGTTAAATTGCTACTGTTGCTTACTGAGCATGAAAATTCACTGAAATGACAGTAAAGTGGGAAGAGTAAACAGTATTTTTTTCAGGTCACAACAGCACTTGGATTTACTGTTAGTGTATGTTAGTAATTAAATCACAGACACAAAATGAAAAACATGTGTCACATTTTACTCTGTGTAGCCTCCCCTGAAGCCAACACACACTCCTGAACCTCCAGAATAAGCTGTTGGGTGTGGGAGAACAAGTGTTGTACCACACCTTGTGATGGCTGCTGTCTTGTGATTGGTAATGTCATGGGGAAAGACTCTTTGCTCTCTCTCTTTTCCTTTTTTTTTTTNTTTTTTAGCTTCAGGGTGGTAGAGTTTAATGAGAAATGGATTTTTAAATATGCTTGAACAACCACAGAACTTTTGAAAACACAGTCTAGGTATCTTACATGGTTGTAATTGCCCATCTGTGACACTGGATTTCCTCTCACTTTACACATCTGAAGTATTACTATCATCATATTGAAATGTATTTGAGTTCTGGATCTTTATCTTCCCTTTCATTCTAAGCGCTGCTTTTTGCCATGTTAGGGAAGATTTGCTCAAAGATCAACGTGCTTTTCAATTACAGTGAATATTTGCCTGTTATAAACTTCTGCATGAAGTAATAACGTTAACATTCAGCAGCAGTACAAGACATTGCATGTGTATCTTCCTGTCCTGGTGGAGTGTGGAAAATGAGACCTTGCTAGACATTACTACCTTAAAACCACCCCAGTGAAAGATTTGAATGCTGAGGAGAAGCAGTATGAGACTGCATCTAGTGAACATTGGGTTTGTTGTGTTTGCCATGGTCTTCACATGCACACAGTGCAAAATGCTCTCCAAGGGCACAAAAGTTTTGGGTCTGCTTCTGTCCCTGCCTGGAAGAAAGATACCTGCAGGCACTCCCAAGGGCGTGCTGCAGTGGTTTTGTGGGAGGGAAGATGCTCTGTCCAAGCATCAGTGGGAGGGGTGACCCCAGGGGTGCCAATACAAAAGCAGGGTTAGATGCCAGTCTTCTTTTCTTCTCTGAAAATCTGCATGCTGGCCCCAGCAGCAAAATCTGCCTCGTCTGCAATTATGCCATTTACAATTGCCTCCTCCAACATGGCCAGTCAGCAGAAGAGGCCAGTCTGCAGCTCCAGGTCTGTAGAGACAGGAAGGTGACAGGTCTGTGGCGTGTTCATTTCATGTCAGCGCTGGCATGGGACTGTGAGCAACACAAAACCACTACCTGCAACAGAGACTGCTGAGGCCAACAACTCCAGGGACTCCTGGTGCCAATATGCTGTTGGAAATCCTGTAATTCTAGGAAGTATGCAAGGTAAGGCTGCTGTAGCACTGCCTCCAGCATTAGCCTTAGAATGGTGTGTATTAAGTGAAAGTATGAAAAAAACCAGTGTTCAGAAAGGTGTCAGCCCCTCCAAGACAATCTTGAGGGACTAATACACTTGTATTACCTGCTGGCCTTTGAGTAAGACTGAGATTTTTTTTTTTTAAATCCATAGGGCTTTGAAAATTTTTTTTTTTTTTAACCTCAGGCCAAAGGAAAACGGAGTGTGTTCAGCACAGGTTCAGTGCCAGGCATTGGTTTCACTGTCACTGGAGACAATGCCAGTTAAAGTCTGCTTAAGAACAAAATCCTGTTTTGGACAGACTGATCCATTGGGCTCCCCGCTGAGAACTGTTTGAAAGTTAAGCAGTAGCTTTAAGTGCGTGGAAAGCAGCAACGAAATCCAACCTTGTGCTGCACGTGTTGAACACATCTTGTGAACTCAGGCAGCTTTGGATGAACTTAGACCCTTCTCTGAGATGGAAGATAAAATAATTCTAACAGCCAGAGCAGGGAAATACTGAGTTCAGGATTTGGCCCCGGGGAGCTTTGGCTGTTGACTCCAGCACCACTGTGACTGCAGCTGGAAGGCTGGTAGATGTAACAGCAAACCTGGATGCTACTGGCACCATTAATAACAGAATTCAGCAGCACTGATTAGCCCTGAGTTTCTGCTTAAATCTAGAGAGACCTGAGTTACATGGGTTTTGCTGAGGTAGAGAAACCTAGATGAATTAAAGGGGCTACAGAAGAGCTGGAGTGGGGATGTTGACAAGGACATAGAGTGACAGGATGAGGGGCAGTGGCTTCAGACTGCCCGAGGGCAGGGTTAGATGGGATATCGGAAGAAATCCTTGACTGTGAGGGTGATGAAGCCCTGGCACAGGCTGCCCAGAGAAGCTGTGACAGCCCCATCCCTGGAGGTGCTCAAGGCCAGGCTGGATGAGGCTTGGAGCAGCGAGGTCTGGTGGAAGGTGTCCCTGCCCTTGGCAGGGGGTGGAAGAAGATCATCTTTAAGGTCCCTTCCAACCCCAAACATTCTGTGAGTCAAACATTCTGTGAGTCAGAGCAGCATACAGAGTCACATCTTCAGTTACAGACCAGGAGCTACCTAACACAGACTTTTTCTACCTTTTCTGTCACAATTCAAACACACAAAACCTGAAAAAAATCCGAAACCCACAGAAATTTAACAGTGATCCAGGGTGTGGTTTATATTTGCTTTTGCAAAGCAAATTCACTTGGCAATCTTTTTTTCTGATTTCATTTTGAGAGCAAAGTTGAGCTACCTCTTTTTATATAAACAACTATTTATCCTGTACTTTTAAAAGGCATCTTGTACCATTTTACTTATGACTTCCCTTGCACAGGCCTTACAGAAGAGAGCATTTTCTTCCAACCCTTTTACCTGAAGATGACTCCTGGCATCAAACACACAGTTGCAAAATACTATCATGTCTCTCCAGAGTGTGTAACACTAAGTTGCCATCTTCGCGTGATAGAAAGTTTAGCTCCCTATGCTACTTCTACTTGTGCCTAAGACTGTCAAACACAAAGAATTCAGTCTCTACTATTTTAGCTATGCAATCAAACAAAAAGCCAGGCTAGGCTGCAGCTTCCACTACTTTAGTTAGGCAACTCAAATTAGCAAAAATCTGATCTTGTACCAATGTATGAACTACAAGTACAGAAAATCCTGGCGCTTTAGCACAGCTCGATGCAAAGTTACACTGAACAACTTCCCTGAGAAGTGTCACCTGGTGAACAACGTCCAGTGCCCATACACGGACCACAGCATGTGGTCTCTAAAAGCCGTTTGGAGTTTTTCTGGTTTGCCCTTTTTTTTTTCCCCTAACAGCCTTCTCTTGATATGCAAAGTGTATCCTGGACCCCCCCTTGTGCTCTCGGCTCCACAACTTATCGCAGTGAATGACTTTGGGCTCACAACTTCGCTTGTGCCACCGAGCTCTTGTCTGCCTTTCCTCAGAGAGGATGCTTGTCCCCGGCCACCCCGGGGCTGAGACCCGGGGCTAAAGGGAAGAGGGTGCCAAAGGAGGGAGGGACCGAAGAGAGATGCCGGGTCCGAGCGCTTCTCCCTCGGTCAGTCCTCCCGCCACGACCCCTGCCCGGCTCCAACGCCCGTCCCCCGACCCTTCCCCGCAGGGTACNNCGCAGGTCACCCGTGGCGCTGCCCTGCCCGCCGCTTTGCCCCTGTGCCCCCAGCGCCTTACCAGGCTCCGCCGGGGGAACTCGCCCGGCACGATGCTGACCACCGGGATGCGCAGCGCCGCCGAGATGAAGTCCAGCTCCAGCATCTCCCCACGGCTCTGCGGGAAGGCGAGAATGGCGGAGACCCCCTGCACCACCACGGTGTGGCAGAGACTCTGCAGGAAGGAGACGGGGTCGTTGCTCCAGGAGGCGCTGGCTGAAGAGAAGGGGAAGAGGGGCAGGTCG
>WEIT01027570.1:2133-22790 GCA_013389985.1 Dryoscopus gambensis
AGTGTCCAGCACACATTTTCCCACTATCAACAGCATGGCATGCATTCCAGAAACGTCATTCCTTTGCACACAAGTAACACTCCAGTCTCATGTTTTCCTTAGCTGCAAGTCCACAGAGTAAGGAGTATTATAGCTATTTCATTTGGCAGCAACCTCCTCCTCTCCTTTCTTTGATTGATTAGTATCAAAAGAAAGTTCCTTTGGTTTTGCAGTGAGCATTGATCGTGCAGCTGGAGTACCTCAGTTTAAGTTTCAGTGTTTCTTAACTTGGCTTACAAATAGTGAAAGCTGCCCTTCTTCTTGAAACAAAAGTTTACTGAAACAGGTAACAGAACCCAGGATGTGATTTTACTTAAGCGTTTACAGTTTCTGATTCAAATGAATTTGTCCTTTAGAAACATTACAGTTGGCAACATTATCATTACTTACACTGTCTGATGTGGCTGTACAGTCCTCATTTAGTTTTTCAAACTCACTCTTAGAGCAGTTTGTCTTCCAGACTGTAAATTTTACTTGATACTTTTTTCCTGCAACCACCTGAAAAATTAGAAAGAAGGCTTTCTGTGCTCAAAGCATTTTAATGAAAAGGGTTCACAGGAAAGATTATTTTCTACAAGCTTATACTACTTATATTCTACAAGTCCTAACCACTGGGCCAACATATGTTAAGAACAATATTAAAATATTTGGCAGTAAACTTATCTGCTTCTAATCAAGTAACTTATTTACTCCAGTTCCTATTCTCAAAAATTCTAGCATTGAAGCCGAAGGAAACAGAAAAGGTCAGAATAATATTGGGCCCACAATTATTAAATGTCTGTAGTAATTTCATTAGTAACAGATGAAATCATTAGTGATAGCACTGTAGAGAGCCAAATATGATGTCAGAAAAGTGGAATGTGAGTAAAACAAAGTGTGTGATGAACGGGCTCAGTTGAAAATGAATCTATTTGCCAAACGCATTAAAGAGAGAAACTGCATGGGTTCAAGAATGTGCCTGCTATGAGTTCTCTTAGTATTTTTCACAGAGCTTGAAATAAAATATCTTCCTTCAGGGACATCAGGAAAGACATTAAATTCTGTTTCCCTGAAATCTATTTTAAAGTTGTATGCATGCTAATATCAGTCATGATAGGGAAAGTCAGAAAGAAGTTTGAAATAAGAAACGGCACAGATACTATCAGTAAGATAATATGAGCTATTTGGAAAAATTCTGGTGTGCTTTTTGTGCCTTTTCAGTGACACCTCATGCGCAGAAGTAGTTATGACCAAGTATTTTTTGAACTACTCCACTGTCAAATTTTCAATTCTATCCTAAACTTCTGTTTTGATGTGTTGGGACAGTAAAATGGGCTTATGCAAATGCTGACCAATATTATCCTCCTGACTCCTTGTCCTTCTTGTCCTTTATCAAGCTCTATTTATCTGTATGTCTTAAGTTAAGCACAGATGTCCTTTTCTGAATCTAGCTAGAGTATTATTAGCAGCACAATCAGTATATAAAGTAAGAGATTTCTAAGGGAAATTTAGAGGCCTCATTTCTTGGACCATACAACAGCCGTAGGGTGGACACTGCCTAAAATAACATGGAGAGTATTGGTGTGATGACTCCAGGGAGTAGTCCTGTCTAATAAAAATTTTATACTTTAAAAGTCTAAGGTATGTTACAAAGGTAAAAATAGGGTAGATACACAGAAATCAAATACCCTGAGCCAACCTTCTTCATATCCTTTTAAAATCATTTTGTTTTAAGAAAAAAAGAAAAATTCAAGAGATGGAAAATTTTTGAATAATTTTTGAATGCAAGCCAGTATGGATTAGATTTTACAGGAAAAATTGCATGGATATTTCAGTTAGCACATGTATCAGCACTTAGACAAACACATTTTTTCAAATCTAAATACAAACTTTAGCTAACATTCAGCTCAGGCCAATAATAATGTCATGTCTGTTCCTCATCTCTGTGATATATCCCAACCTGAACTGTCGCTGATTGTATTTCTCCCCCTTTATAGTAGAAATCATCGTTGCTCTCCGAATTATACTTCTCCAGAGAAACCTTCAGTAGTTCCTTCAGTTCTGGACTGTCCTTTGGGATAGTCCGTGGACAGCCTGGGCAAATGGCAGCAACTACTGTTTCTTCAACTGAAAGAGACCAACAGGTTTCAGATCTAAGAAACAAAAGAGTCAATGTAGGTAAAGGCTGGGGAAAACAGTTATAAAGCCCTGCTTTCTGGAACTCTTCATATTTGGGTCTATGAAATGAAACCAAAATATATTTGAGTTTTATATGATCGACAATATCATACCTTGGTTATCTAAAAGAACATCAGCACCCACTGCCACATGGGACACTTGACAACAGTTTTCTCGTAGAAACAAGAATTGTGTGTGCCAGTTGTGGCTAGCCAGAAAATATAGAGAGGGAACAGCTACACATATGGAAAGACCTGATTTGAGTGAAACAAGAGGTGCATGTAATTTGCAATGAATTTTTGTGTTGAAGAAAACCTAGTCTGAATGGCTGAGAATGCAGCACTTACATGGAGCAGTATCTGTGTCCAGATAGGCTGGAGGAAAAAGTAACAATACATAACAATGAAACACATTGAAAACAGTGGAACTTTCAAAATTGACAGTGCCTAAGACACACCTGGAAGCTTGCAGTCACTGACAGTATCCACGATCTCTGCGTGAAGATTCTGAAATGCTTTGGCCTCACATTTAGCTACACGCTGCAGTAAAAAATGCAAAACAATTTGTTATTTAGAAATAATGAACACATCCTAATACCTTCCTGCTAACAGAATAAGTCAAGCATGCTTCTAATAATTCCTTCCTTCCTTCCTCTGGAAGCCAGAAGCCTGACAGACAGTCTGCAGGCGCAATAAATAATCAGGGTTCTAAAGGACCACTCAGAGAAAATAACACCCTGAAAGAGAAGCCAAATGAACTATTTGTATGTGTTCATTAGAGAAAAAAAATGAGGGTGTTTACAGGCCAGAATCGTATTTTATGGAGAACTCCATAGAATTTCTGTCTCAAACTGTAAAGACCAAAAAGAAAATTACGCAATTATCAAATCGAATGTTACTGTGTTTCTTGTATTTTCTCAGGTCTTCTAAAGGAACTGCAGTAGGTAATTTGCTTAAAATTGCCTTGATATCTTAAAGCTGAAAGACAGCAGATATTGATCCTGGGCTTTTTTTTTAAAGGTTATAGAGCCTAAAAGCAATTCCACCATTACAGTGATTAAAAATGGTAATACGGAAAGAACTAGGGGCAATGAGTACCTTCAAGAGAGACTGAGGTTTTGTGGTAAACAGAAGTCCTATTTTGCAGATTTGTCAAAGTTCTTCAAAGCATCAACAAAGGTGGGTAAAGAGACCTCTTGATATATAGAGATTTTCAAAAAGGTTTTGGTGAAATCCTTTATCAAAGACTAAAGAAACCCTTAACTGTAGAATAAGAAGGAAGACTTAAAATTCAGGATCAAGATTTTAGGGCTATGACAGTTACGTGAAAATGTAATTATAAAAAATCTACTTAGTAGCGTTTTAGAAAAACTAATGAAAAATAATGTCAAGGCTTATTATCCAGGTTAAAGGGACTGACATAATGTCCCGGTGGTTCATATGTGTGTCAAATACAGGATGCAATTCTGGTCCTCACATTTAAAAACTAATAGTAGAGAGCTAAATAAAGGTACAAGAAAACTTCCTTAGACTTTGGTCATTCCAAGGTATGGAATAGTCTTGGAATATGGTATTCTAATAATATCTGTCAATGATCTATTAGCATATTCAGGGGATAAGTGCTAATGATCTAATTCCAGAAGCCCTGTGTGACCAAAGCAGTATATGAGTGAGGCAGCGCTCCTGCAGTAGATGAGGTGACAGAAGTCATCACCTCTAGGTGACAGCTGGGGAAACTCAGACTCAGGCAGATTAAGTAACTTGCTTAAGGTTTAAGGGCACGTGGTAATGGAGGGATTTGCTTCAGCTAATCTGACTCTCACGCTTTTGTTATTTACCAGTGTTGTCATTCTTTCCTTTTTTGATCAATACTTCTGAAACATTCTTGAGATGTACAAGGAGTAATTTTTGAACAGCAGAGGCTCTTGAATGTAACACTCAGTGGTGCATTTCCTCAACAGCTAAAACAAACACCAGTCTGTCCCCTCATTTACCACCACTGTTCATAGTGACTGCATTCCTGCCCTCTGCCTTGTGTTTGCAAAATCGTTTTTCTGATCCCCTCATGAGCTGGTTCAGGGAAGTCAGTTGTGAGAGGAAGCCTCTATTTTTGGTGCAGCTGCTTCAGTTCCAGGTCAGGGAAGCTGAGGGAGTATCCAGGTTTGCAGCACTGTTTAGCTGGATTATGTATATTTGTTAATAAACTTCTTTTGAAGCTCTCTTATTTGGTCTGTGGTAGAGGTTAAGTAATAATTCAGCTATTTACTTTTCTTAGAAATTATGTCTTAGGCTGCAAATTGTGCTAACTTTAATTATCACTTCTTGGGTTGTACATGAGTAACTCCTTGAATATCTGGATAGAAACTTCTCAAGGGATTTATTATTTGGGTGAAACTGGTTAGATTCTGTAGAGTAATCTGTACACCCTTCAGTCATCCTCTTAGTCACTGATTCAGAAGAAGACATGGATGTCCTAATTGCATAAATAGACAGTTATGTATAAGACTGGATTTAAACTTCATTCACAAAGTGAAGCAAGGCTATAAATATTTTCTTGAGTCAGATCATTATTTGTTAATGTGATATTTTCTTGATAATCAGATTTTGAAGATTACTTACACCTCTAGAAGTGATTTTGCATTCTGGAGTTAGATCTGTAAATTGGTCTTTGGAGCAATTAGTCTCCTCAATAGCATATCTTATTATGTAATTCCATCCAGCTACCACCTGGAAGAGATATTTAGGTTATATATTAAGTAAAACAATATAAACTTGAAAGTTAAACTATTACATGAGATTAACAAAGAAAGGAAAACTACTCATCTAGTGCCTTCCATCTATCAAATCACTTTGCAGTCATTAAGCCATGGACAGCAAAAAACGTCTTGTACTTGCAGTACAAAATGTAAACTAAGTCCTGCTTTTGTTAGAAATGCATTTTGTATTTGGTGTCCACTTCTGGTAAGCCTGCAGCCTCCTACTGCTCGGCCTCTTGCACTTTTCTTCAAAGATCTGTTACCTATTACTCCCCGTGACAGGAAGCTGGTCTAGATAGATGGCTACAGTAATACAGCCTGGCAAGTCCTGCATTCCTGGGCACAGGACACAGTAAAACAATGTCTGAATAATGTAACTTTATACTGCTGGCATAATTTTTTGTTGAGTGCTCTGCATTTATCATCTACCCATAATTGTGTCCATCCTGGGCTTTACCTTCCCACACACACTGTTTTGTCCAGGTTCAGAACCCTTTTTTAAAAATTTTCTCTCCAGGAAGCTGTTCCATTTGCCTCACTGTGACTACTGCTTCTCACTCATGAAATCTCTCCATATCATAGTGTTGAGCCAGGTAACATTGGATTAAAAAGGAGAAATAATCAAATATAGGAACTTTCTATCCCAGATCAGCTGGAGGACTCTGACTTTTCTATGTTTGCCAGAGGTGACATGATGGTTCTCTTTCCAGCTGCTGGATTGCAGTCTGTCTGTAACATTTTGTCATGTGGCTTAAATGTTGTGCAAGTTTGTCTTTCAGCAAAGAGGATTGTTGCCATCAGTAAATATAAAGAGGACAGTCTGATTTAAATCATGAGTCAAACTGACATGAGAGCAGAAGTTGCTTTTTGGCTAACTAAACACATACGGGTTCAAAGAAAAGGGTCTGTGTTTGCTGTTGGGTTGTACACTAGTTAAAAACCAAATAAGAAACTTTACTCTCTAGCAATCTCACACAAATCCATAAGAGAGCCTTTCACAGGGAAGGAATTCTTGCATGAAATAGCAGATGACACAGAATTTCTGCAACCTGAGTAGTCATTTCTTGCAAAGCAGATATTCCCATGAGCAGAAATCTTGTAGCAAGTGGTATGCTGCATTTTTTGTTTGTTTTCTTACCCATTTTTTCCTATGTGGGGTTTACCTGTCCTATAGCACACAGCAGCTGCTGACAAATGGGCCCTATTGCCTGCGAAAACAGAGATGCCTGCTGCTGTTTGAGAGGCTGGGGAGTATGTGAGACATCTGTGCAGGCTGCCAGCTTTGGCTCAGCCCCTAGGAGGGAACTGCTCCTGCTGGAGCCTCAGGGCAAGGCCAGATGAAGTACTCAGGAGCATCTGAGATGACACAGGATGCATGTGCCAGCACTGAATGCAAATAAACCAGAGCTAAACACTGGTTAGATAAACTGCAGATAAAGAAAAAAATATGTATACTATCAGTTAAGAGCTCTGAAAATCCAGTAGGAACTGTTAATGATTCCTAATAAATGAAGATAATTATTTATAGAGACTACACACTATATGTATTTTGTATGCTTTATTACAAAATATAAGCCACCTTAATATCAGAAACATACACAAACAAGGTATCTGCTTTGGATTGGGTTATTTTGGTAAAATTTAAGAAAAAATCCTGCACAAACCTGTCTCTTAGCTTCTTTTATTTCCACAAGCTTAAAAAGGGCGGGTTCATCACTGTGCATATTAAACTTTTGAATGGCTTGTTTCAGAATTTCTGACACTTCTGAACCATCACCTGATATATGATGAAAGCATCCAAGACATGGAGCTTCAGTAAGTCTTATCTTTGACACATCTGGAAAAGAAACAAACCAAAAAACATAGGGCTTCATGCAGAACAGCCTTGGGTTTTCATTTTTCCTATCTGGGAATGAGCAAGAACCTTTTCTGCTTTTAACTGGCATAATGAGCAAACCCTGTGTTCCAGTTTCAAGACCTACAAAGACATTTTTGTGTTTAGGAACATGCTCTGGTTGTGGTGGCAAGGACCATCCATAACCTTAGGGTCCAGACATGGTTTTGGCAGTGGACCCCATTCCAGCAATTACTGAATCTCGGAAAAACTTGGTCTGTATTTTGCCACCATTAAGGAAGGTACCTTACTCATTCAGCCAGGGAAGAGCTAGGGAAGGTTGCAACTACGGGGATGGTTTTCTCATTCTTCAAAGCTCACCCACAGTGTGCAGCTGCTTGCTGTCCTGACCACATTTCAGGATGGGGACTTCAGCAGGAGTGTTTTGGCTCACCCATGTGAGCTGCTGTGGCTCCGAGTGCCCCAGGGACTGCAATTGGACTATTCTGCTGTCCCTGCCAGTCCCTGTGGCTGCCAGCTACCACTGGTGCTACCTTCAGGCTTAACCAGCTGGATTGGCTGTGGATAGACAAGCTTGACAAGGATGCTCAAACTCCTGTTTCCTACTACTAATCCTATTAACTCTCTTTCCTTTCTAGTAACCATGGATTGGATTTTCATAAATTAATTTTATAGTTCAGTAGATAAATTAATTTCATGAGTCAGTGAGCTTGAGAATGGAAGTGGGACAATATGTGGTCTCTGTGGAATTGAAGTAAAATTTGTGTTCCTGATCTTCTGCTGGCATAAACTGGCTTAAATGGAGTTATGCCAGTTTGCACAGCCAGAAAACCAGTCCAGGGTCAGTTAGATCAAACTGTTCCACCAAAGAGGCTGAACAGTGTGGTACCAATACGCTGGGGAAATCCCTCAACTGTCAGGTGTGAACAAAGTCTGGGCCTTCGTATTTCTACCATCGCTTGTTTTGACTCAGTAATGACACATAGATACCTTACAGAAAAGTGTGACCATGTTTTCAGTAAGTAGTCACAAAGGCAATAATGAATCAACACCCACCTCTAGACCAACTGTGGTCTCAGCACTTTCATAAGGACTATGCTGAACAAATGTCTATTCTTTTTTCAGAGTTGCTATAATGCAGTAAGAAGAGCTGAGTTCCTCAGGCTGAATACCTGATCCATTTAATTTATGTATGGGGTTTTTTTTGCTTTCTAAGCAAAGATTCAAATGCAAATTTCCCGTGCATTCTCTGTGGCATTCACACAACTTTTGCTGGCAACTAGGTGTCACCATTGCCCTACGAATGCAGCATTTGTTCGGTGCAGAACATGGAGTTTTTGTACTGCAGTTCCTAGAAGGACACTGGCTGTCGGTAAAGTCATTTCAGCTTTAAACAAGATAGCTAGGAACAAAACACAAATATCAGCTGGCGAACATCTCAGAAATTGGGGTGGATATTTCTGTAGTTAATAGTTAGATGAATATTTTAAAGTGAGCTTGGGTATGTCTTTCAGAACACCAGGCATAGAGATCTCAGTTGCAAAGCTTTAAAACAATGTGATCTCTTTTTAATAAGGGAAATTACGATGTAAATATAATTGTCATATATGAATATCTTATAGGTGAAAAAAGTAGTACTGCTTATTGTAAAGGTCTAAAAGGTCAGTCTCTTACATAATTACATAAAATTACATAAAATCACTGCCAGATTTTTATTTTGTAAATGATTTTTTTTTCTTTTCTTGTTTGGGGTAAATATTTGTTTTGATAAACTTTAACAGAAATAATTCAGTCATTTTTAGTTTGGAGAAAATTAAGCTGCAATTTTGTCATACAAAATTTTTTTTAGTGATTCCTGGGAAAATTTTATGCTTAAATAAGTAAGGACAGAAAGTTGAAGTGTGACAAGTTGTATCTAGTCTCTTAAGTAATTGGTGTGCTTTTGGTCTTAAGCAAACTAATTTTAACTTGTTATAATTCTAGTGCTTGAAGAAACTTACTGCACACACATGCTGGTTTTTATTACCCTGGGCAGAAACTGCCTGTGCTTCTCTGACTTAGTCTATATGTGTATAACAATGAAGTGAAATTATATCTTTAGCATGTAGTTGCTTACAAAAGATTATTTATAAATGTCTGATTAGAATGATAAGGAGCGTCTACCTTTAAAATTACCTGAAAGTCTCAGTATTATATTTATTCTATTCTTATTTGTCAATGTATTTGTTGAATGCTGTCCCAAATAGTTACATACCTGAGAAAATTTTGCAGTCTTGTGAAACATTAGTTGTTTTATCAGCATCATTCATATGAACTCGAGCTGTGCATTCTCCTGTTTTCTGCAAAAACATATGGCAACAATTGTCTGAAACTTGCTAAAGAAAAATACAGTGCTTTAGCTATTGAACACAGCTGACAGTTGCAAACTGAGTTTGGGGAAGAGGTTCATGTGTATATTTGTAGTAATGTCTAACTTGCTGTTTTGTTACTGAAAAAGGATCAGTTTTGTTGATTGTGAGGAAAGCAGGGAACAAACTGAGCAGATAACTTGAACAATTGCTTTGTATTTGTATGATGTGTATTGATTAACTAAAGAATTTACAGTCAGAATAATGGAAATGAACACATCCCCATGAATAAAGACTGTATAAACTATGTATTTATCCATTTTCCTCTCTGCTAGTAAAAGATAGGCAGCAATGGCCATGGCTTTTCACATAGATTTAAATTATATTGTCACCATCATCCCTTCCTGTGCAGTGTGTGAAGTAGCAGTGCCATCCCCTGGGAGTGTGCAATGTCCCTGCAGAGTGTGCCCTCACTGTACCTCCCCTGGGTGCTCTGGTAGCACGAGCCAGACATGCTTGGCACTGCTGAAAGCCCTCTGCCAAACCTTCTGCCATAGTGGCTTCCATGTCAGTATTTGGTTGTGAAAGTTTCTGTTGTACATAATTAATACAAAGTTTTACAGTCCTTACACTCTCACAGTGCATGTATCTTACGGTGGGTTTATTGTGAGCCTTCATATTGAAGCACTGAAATGTTCCTTTCTGCATATATTCACGGTTGTAATGGAAAACTCAGGATTATAATGGTGAACTTTGGAGTCATAAACATTTCTGTACTGTAGTCATATCAGCTCTCAAAAGCAATGCAGCTAAAAAAGTTAATTCTTCTACTGTATTTTTCCCCAGGCAATTGCAGTTCTGGTCATTATGCTGATGTTTCTGCACAGAGAACTTCTAAAGAGGACAGATACTTACAGCCTCTGCGGATACTTTATAATGACACTGTTGCCAGTGTTTGTTTTCCTCAGTGGCGCAAGTGCTTTCAAGTATTCTGTATTTCACATAGAACTGTGGGTCAGGACCTGCCTGGATTAAAACAATATACATGTCATCATTTGCATAGTAATAAATCAAGTGAAAAGATAAAGGTTTCAAAAAAGTAAGCACTATTCATTGGTTACCTTAAATTTTGTAGTATGGTTTCATATTCTCTGCTGGTGTCTCAGATCTTAGTAGTTCAAATATTAACTTATCTAATTATATTACTTAGCCCTTACCTACAATAACAACATGTTTGGTATAATAGATACAATATGCTCAACTACCTTCATTTTAACTTGTCGTACCAAGGGCTTTAGAACCAAAAAGAAGTGGTTAGGTTTTATACTCTGATTCAAATGTACTCCAAAAAAGCCGTTGTGGGTGGCTGCTTGGATAGTTAGCATAATTACCAGCTTGGACTGTGCTCGTGTCTGACTCCCTCACTCTCAGCCTACTCCCAGATCTGTCCACGTCCCCTGGCAGCCCAGAGCCAGCAGCCAGCAGCCCCCAGGCAGCCTGGCTGTGCCCAAACAGCCTCTGCTCGGTGGTACCAGGGAACTTCAGCTGCCCGGCCTGCACGGGAAGGGGCAAGCAGGGATGTGCTCTGGAGACAGCCTTGGGCAGTGCCTGCGGTTTTCTGCAGGCATTGAAGGCTGGGCTGCAGGGCAGGGCAGCCTTGGGAATCCCATAAGATGAAATAAAAAGTGTTAGGCAAAGTTTGGGCTGGCAAGTGGAAGTATTTCAGAAGCTGGTAAATCAGTAATGGGCATTTTCTCCTTGCCATAAACCAAGTAGTGGGCCTGTGCCTACAGGTGACAGTGACAACACTGTAAGGTTTGTGGTTCATCCTTTAGAGAAGATATAAAGTTACTAACCTTTTACAGCCACTAAAAATGCTCTGACAACGTGACTTTCCAAATACAAACAGGCAGCTGCTGTAGTTTAGCACTGGTTATTCTAAAATAGCCAGTTATTGTTCTCTGTCTCTGCTGGGAGAATTAAACGATAATTCTTGCCTTAGTGCTACCGAAAAAATGAGGTTGAGCTGATGTGGTTGGCATATACTGGATTTACACTGATGTAGACACAGAATTATATTCTGCCATCTCTCAATTCCTGTTGTGTATTGTACGAAGAAGTGTAGAGGTACCTGATATAATGGTGGTAAAAAAGGATAAAAAGGGCTCTAAAAATATAGTAGACTTAATCCTCAGCAGGTAGAAATTGACTTTTATGGAATTACATCAGATTATACTATCTGGGACTTAAAAAGAGCTAAATTGTGTTCTCAATCTGCAGTAAATCAGCTCAGTCAGTAAACAAAGGAAGAAAAGACATTGTTTCTGTATTATTTGCTATTAGTTTATTTCATTATTGTTATGAGCAGCTATGCCTTTAACTGGGGCAGGTTTAATCTTTCACTAGTCAGCTTTTATGTTTTATTACCCTATCAATAATGAATGTACATGAATATGTAATAACCAGCTATTTAATTAATGCATTCAACACTGTGAGACTAGTGAGGAGTAAAATCTATACTCTTTTTAGAAAAAGAATCTCAAATATGAGGAAATTTCAATTGCAGATTCCTTTTCTCTGGTTTTTACTTAACATTGTAATCAGATCAATGATTCAAAGTAATAATTGATTTCCACTTCATATCTTTCAAGAAAAGGAAAGATGGCTATTTAGAGAAGGAAAGATTAATAATAATTGCAATAAATATGTATTCTTAAATATAGAACATTGTTGAAAATAAAATTCTGAAATTCCTATCTGTCCCTTGGGACCACCAGCAAGAGGAAGGTGGTATTACAGCTCTGATATAGAGATGTTTGCATTTGGCTGTTTTTAAGGATGTATGCAGTTCAGTGAGAACAGCAAGACTATTCATTTATTTAATATTAGTTGTATAAAGGGGTTTCTGATTTTAGTCTTTGTCTCCACATGCTAAAATCTCCCCAGTGTGTAAACAGAATCACAAGAGGGCAGGTGCCAAGAGATGTGAGTAGTTTGCTGTAAGTGTTTAGCAATGCATGGCTCCTTTCTGAGGTCAATTTCTATCTGGGTAAAAGTGTTTTGTGATTTTGGAGTGCAAAATATTCTCTCTAACTCTGGATTTCTTGTGGTTTACATTTGAAAATCCAATCCAGTAGAAAAAAATGCTAATGTTATTTTCAAGTGAAGTAATGCTTGTCATTATTATGATAATACCATCTTTGTATGCCTCTCCGAGGTAAATACTCTTTTGTTAGATTAAGGCTATACAGAAGGACTCCAGGCAAAGGATCATGTTGCATTCTTTTTTTCTTCTGTAATTTTAGCTGTCACCCTATTTGACTAAAATACCACCTACTGCTTTTAGATAGATCTGCGACTTAGGATTGGTGTCAATCAAATAATATTCAAAAGCAATTCAGAGTACTGCCAAACTTTATCAGGTGATTCTTTTTTATGTGTGGCACCAGCTCTTCCCAAGCCAAGACTACATTCATATTTTTTAATAAGTGCAGTTTTGACATTGGTCTGAAAACCTTACAGATGATGGGGAGGGGTAGATGTCCCAACAAAGAAAAAAGAGGACAGAGTGGACTAGTAAGACAAATTGTGTTGGTGATACAAACTTTCTATTCTTTACTCCTTGCATTAGTAAGCAATTTACCAGCACACAGAGTTCTGCTGATAAAAACATAACATACATCCCTGCTTGTCACGGGAACAAGTATCTTACTGTGCAAGTCACTTTGATTTTTTAAAACATTTTTGGAAGACACTGTGCTGTCATGCTTGCCCCCTTACAAATGAGATGGAGATAAGCTGATTCAGAGTGCATAAACAATTCCAACATTTTTCTGTTTGCAAAGTCTACTTACAGTTCTCTTGGCTTCCATCACCATGTATAGAGAAAACTGGTTACCAGTTGCTCTGTCTTCATTGTATTTCTTCAGTGCTGCATCAACAGCTTTAAAGACATCAGGGTCATCACAGTCCGAAAACTGAAATGCAAGAGGGGTGGCTCTGCTAGGGAAAAAACTACAGCAGAGTGCTAGTACAATGAAGGCCTTCATAATTGGATGAAAAGGGCCCCCGAATTAGAAGGCTCTTTAAAAACCAAATGGGAAAGGAATGCCTGACAGGATTTTAGTCACCTCTTCTGTTTTTCAGGAGCAATAGCTAACTAAACAGAACGAGGGGGTTGCTGGGGTTGGTTGGTCTTCATCATACCCTGTTTACACTGCAAATAAACTTCTGAGTTTATCTAAATAAACTTTGTTTGTTCACCAGAATGACACTAAGGTTATCCACCTGCCATCAAGGTAACAGGATAAATGGCTGCAGCTGGGGACCAGTTTAGGCAAAGCAAAAGAGGAAGAAGTGTCTGTAGCTTTCTGACTTTTTAACTCCTGAACTGCTACTGAGAATGAATTTTACAAGGCTTAAATAAAACACCCGAGAAGGTCACAGTGACAATGAAGTTTTGGACAACAACCTTGTAAATTTTATAGAACTGTTTAATGTTCAGGCTGCAACAGTTCTAAGAACTATAGTACTCAGAACATGTTTGAAAAACACCTTTGGAAAGATGCATATGGTTGAATGTCACGTAACTCTTCAATAGCACTTAATAAACCTTGTCCTTCATGATCCTATTGGAAAGTCCATCTCTGCTGCCATGTGGAGACTGCCTGGACTATGGATGAGTCAGTGATCGTAGTGCTTTGTTATCATTACAGATATGTGACACCCAAGAACAAAGGATTAAATACTGTCACCTGAGTGTGGCCAAGCCAGGATTAGAGCTGGCTGAGAACATCTGGTGCTTGTTTCCTGTGTTTGGCACCAAACAGCTTTGCTTTGGATCTGTGAACACCTTGGGATTGCCTTGGCTCCTGTGTTCCAGCTGTGTCTTGCTGTATTTGGTTTGTGTGGCAAGGTTTCTATACCGGGGGATTACAGGGGTGGCTTCTGTGAGAAGCTACTGGAAGCTTCTCCTGTGTCTGACAGGACCAATGCCAGTCAGCTCCAAGGTGAATCCAGTTCTGGCCAAGACTAAGAGCATCAGTGCTGGTGGTAGTGCCTCTGGGATAATATAGTGGAGAAGGGGAAAAAAAAAGAACTGGGAAGGAAGAGGAGAGATAAGAGTGAGAACATGTGACAAAAACAGCTATGCAGACCCCATCGGCCATGAAGAAAGTGTAGGAGGAGGTGCTGTGGGTGCGGAGCAGAGATTTTCCTGCAGCCTATGGAGCAGACCAGGGTGAGGCAGCTGTGCCCCTACAGCCATGGAGATTAGTTGTGGAGCAGAGATCCACCTGCAGCTCGTGGAGGACCCCGTGCCAGAGCAGGTGGGTGCCCAGTGTAGGCTATGACCCTGTGGAAGCCTGTGCTGGAGCAGGTTTGCTGGCAGGACTTGTGACCCTGCAGGGTGCCCACGCTGGAGTAGTTTGTTCCTAAAGGACTGCACATCATGGGAAGGACCTACACTGGAGCAGTTCATGAAGGACTGCCTCCAATGGGAGGGATCCTAGGCTGGAGCAAGGGGAGAGCATAAGGAGTCCTTCTGAGGGAAAAGGAGGGGCAGAAGCAACATGTGGTGAGCTGACTGCAACTCCCATTCCCAGCCCCCTACACCAGCTGGGGCAGAAGGTAGAGAAAATCAGGAGTAAATTTAAGCCTGGGAAGAAGGGAGGGGTGGGAAGAACGTGTTTTAAAGATTTGACTTTATTTCTTGTTCTCTTACTCTGGTTTGATTGGTAATAAATCAATTTCCCCAAGTCCAGTCAGTTTTGCCTGTGAGGATGTTTGGTGAGTGATCTCTCTCTGTCCTTGCCTTGACCCGTGAGTCTTCTGCTCTATTTTCTCTCCCCTATCTGGCTGAGGAGGGCAGCGACAGAGCAGCTTTAGTGGGTGCCTGGCACCCAGCTAGGGCCAACTCACTACATATGCTACAAGTTTTGATTAAAGAAAATGCACTTTAGAGACTGTGGATAAACTACACCAGAAATAAGTTTGTTCATATGTGATAACAGACTTTTAAAAATTAGTCAACCTTCACTTAGTCACACTGAGTCCTCATTTTGTTTCTTTTCCATCAGTGTAGCCCTTGCACTGCATTTTACTTTATGCCATTAAAAAGCTATTTGGAGGACCAAATTACTAATTTTTTTGAGACTAATCCCATGTTCTTGCTTATGACATAGCTGTTCTGAATCAGCTTGTTGTTCCCTGGACAGTCTGAATGTACTCAACCTTGACAGGGTCTGGAGTATAAAGAGGCACCACTATTCTTTCTTCCTGCTCTTCACAACTCGGTTTCCAGTAAGGAAGGTTCAGCAATAAAGAAAACATTTACATGAAAGAGTTATTACATGCATCTGTTTTTCTCTTCCCCTGAGAGCAATTATGAACTATTTGAGAAGGGCTGTCCTTGACTGCAATATTTCTGTGTATCACCACCAGCAGCTGTAGCAATGGAAGCACCTGTGCAGGCCACCCTGCAGTGAGACTGCAAGTCATTAACTGTTCTCAGACCTCTTCTAGAAAACAGTGGTAACCCAAACACCATTAGTCAATTTATGCTAGGGTTTGCCTCATGGATGTTTAATACCTAAATAGCTTAATGGTTTAATATAATTTCTAGTTCAATATCTAACAGCTAATTATGTATAGTGAAGAAAACAAAAGACAAAACAGGCAACTGTGTCAAGAAAAAAATGCTTGCATGTTTTTATTTTCTTTAAATCTGTATAAAGCATGAATGTAGTGTCATGGATTACTTTTTATGGAAAGCAGTCAAATTTCCTCTAGGTCAGATTCCTTGGAGAAGTACATTATAATTATGAACGATGAAAAAATGAAAGATTTTAGATGGTAATTTTCACTATTAGGGAATTTTCCTTTTTTTTAGAACTGAAAGACCATTATTTTCTGGCAAGATTTTTACCCATTCACATTATCTGAGGGACTCAGAGTTTTGAGCCTTTCAGTTACAGTGGAGCCTGAGATAACCAGGATGAAGAAGCAGGTTGAAATACTTAATGATTATTTTCAGTGATTCTCCTCCCTAGAAACTGAATTCTTTTCCCCCTTCTCCATGTGCTGTTTTCCTTAATTGTAGGACTGTGATTGCCCCTGAAACTCTTGAGCCAGGAACATCTTTCTCCGAGGTCATATAGGAGAATTTTCTGTTACAAAGGTATGTGGAAATAAAGGCAAAATTTTTGGAAGGTCAAGTTTGGGTTTTCCGGGGCATGATTTTGATTGTGTAGGGTGATCTGGAAAGCCTGGAGCTGCTGCTATCTCCTTTAGTCTTGAGCCAGTGAAGGGAATACCTTCACCAGTGCTGGAGAAGTAAAGGTTGCAGTGGGATAGCTCTGGAAAGTTTGCAGTGGGAGGTGTGAGAGAATCCTGCTGATTTAGAACTGGGATGCGAAAGACAGCTCCTCTTGTGTGGCATGGAAAATACTTTTCTGATCTGCTTGTCTTGTTGTGATGATGTCCGTGATAGTGATGACAGTGATGAGGAGGGTGTCCTGGAGGAGGGGGACAGGGTGGTCCATGATGGTGAGGAGGATGGTGGTGATGTGGTCCGTGAGGAGGAGGACAGGGTGGTCTGTGGTGGTGGGGAGGGTGGTGGTGATCTGGTCCGTGAGGAGGAGGACAGGGTGGTCCATGATGGTGGGGAGGGTGGTGGTGATCTGGTCCGTGAGGAGGAGGACAGGGTGGTCCATGATGGTGGGGAGGGTGGTGGTGATCTGGTCCGTGAGGAGGGGGACAGGGTGGTCTGTGGTGGTGAGGAGGATGTTCATGATCTGGTCCATGAGGAGGGGAAGTAGGATGGTGGTGATCTGGTTCATCATGAGGAGGAGGGAGAGAAGAAGTAGCAGGTCCTTCATTGCTGTCTTGATCTTCCTTGCTGGATTTGGGGTTATGCTCAGGGTCTTCCAGTCTGGACTGAGGAGAGGGGGGACATTCATGTCTGTGGTGATGCTTATGTCGATGTCTGTGACCAAAATGATGATGACAATGGGGATGTCTGTGTGGATGTCCCAGACCTGAATATTTGCCTCTTCGCCCACAGCCATGGTGCTGTTAATGAAAACACCAGGGAGGGAGGTATTAATCAGGTGTTGATAGGGCAGAAGAAATTGGTGATAAAAAGAGAGGCACAGGAGTTAGTAGGTTTGTATTCACAACTCTGATGATCTTTAAAGAAAAAAATGTGCATTTTTTCACGATAGAAGAGAAGGAGTAGATAATAAAATGCCAACTTACTAAAAATCTGCTGGAAACACTATACCATGTCAAAATGAAATTATATAACCAGCTGAGAAATATTTGTGATAGATCAAAATGAAATAAATCCACACTGGAGTAGCTGTTGTAATATAAACTGGAATACCAAATATGATAAAGATCATCTCCCCTCCTCTTGCTTTCTAAAATTTCTTTGAACTTGTTTGCCAATTGCTACTCACTTATACTTAGTCAAGTGACTGAACTGAGAGAAGACACGTGGAAAGAGTAGCAGGGACAGCTCAGTTCTGTTTCATCCTTTGATTGACCTAGGACATGAAGGTCAGTCTGTCCTGAAATGCTGCATCACACCCAGGCAATAGACAACATTTATTGGCATAAATGTTACGATCAACTGCCAGTGTGGACTAAGCAAGGTTGCTGTAACCTGCATGAGGATATAGCCAGAGATGTGCCCATTAATGAGTACTTACCCAGGGATGGTAGATTTCACAGCTTATATCTGTTCCATCAGCTTCATCTGCATCGCTGATAATTCTTGCCTTGCAGAATCCAGTGTGCTATGCAAAAGAAAGGGAAAAAAATCCCACAATGCACATCCGGGTTCACGTGATGGAATTAATACAAACTACTGAATGTTCAACATTTTACAAGTTAGTCTCTTCCTTTGATACCTAAGTTTGTTCACATAACTTAGCCAGATCCTAAGCCTTTTGACCAGTGCTTGCCAGTGATTGATAATGATTAAAATATGTGGGTTTTTGAGGATTCTTGACTGTGATGCACTCTAGATGCACTTCGCCACGTGCATTTAGAGGGCTAGTACTCCCTATCTTACTTCCCTTTTGACGTCAAAGAGATTGGCCAGCTACTGATGCCTCTAGAACGAGTATCTGTGGGTGCCTGATTTTTATTCCTTTTTTTCCCCATCTTTGCTTGTCAAACATCTGTTCAGATTGGATTGTTCTGTAATTCTGCTCGAAGCTCTCAAAACCTGGCACTGTGTAGCTATGCTGCTTCAGACAAAGCTCAAGGCAGAGCTTTCTTCCATTTATTTTTTAAAAACTAATTTGTTGTAATTTTTTTGCATTACTTCCCTTAGCATCCTGTTTGCTGTGACTTTCTCCTGCTGTCCAGTCATGTGTGGAATTGCTCATGTGAAAGAGCACAGAACTCAGGTGATAGGTTCTTTGTATGCTCTCTGTACTGGGTGCTTTATCTGGATATTTGTTCAGGCCATTAGTAGCCCATTATGATCAGTGACTACAAATGTTAATGGCATTTTATACACAAACCGCAGCAGTGGCAGCACTGAGAACAGAATTCAGACCCTCTATAGCCATCTGCCTTGTGCTTCATTCTAGTGAACTTGTGGCTCCCTTAGCAGTTAATTCCCAACCTTTTCCAGTCTTCTGGATTATAAAAAGCCAAAGAAGGTGATGGATGTACATAAACCAGAACTTTTACATGTTTGATTTTTTTCATGTTTTTATTTCATTATTTTAATTTACTTTCTACAGAATAATTTATTCTAAAATTATGAGATCTTGCCCAGCTAAAGCACCTTGTTTCTTTGGTGTAGACTATTATAGTAATGAAAAAGTGGGGTGAGGAGAATACTTTGATAGTTTTCTGCAGACAAGCTTGAATTATTCCACTCTCCATTCCTCTGCAGCAGAGGAGAAAAAAGTGACCCTGAGCTCACTGGGATGACATAAGACATATATTTTTTTCAGGATTTATGACTCATATTAGTGTAAAACTTTTATGGACATAACATGAATGATTTGCTAGGGATTGGCCACAATTTGAATGCAAAAGCCAGATACAACCTGAAAAGCTCTAGGCCTCTAATGTGCCAGACTCCAGTTACATTAAGATTTGAGAGTTCAGACTGTCTCCTTATAAAAGATAAAGGAGCAGCTGTAAAATTAGGATCTGGTCTTGGACATGCTGGATTTTTAGTTTTGAGTTTGGGTGCATGCTTATAAGAAACATTTGCAAATATGTTGGTAGAATCTTCCTGATACCGCCCATTGTATCAGTTCTCATTCTAAGACTTTACTTACAGCGTGCCAGTCATGCAGAAAATCACATTCGAATGCCTGATCTGCTTGCTGCATAGATTTGGAACAGTTGGTCTCTTTTATAGAGAATTCTAAAATGTGACCTTCACGGGAGGCAGTCTGAAACCAAGACGTCAAAGAAGAAGTGGTAACTAGGTGTAGTAAAAGTCCTGTTATTTTCAAAGCAACCATACTTCATCTTATTGTCAAAATCCCATCTACCTCATGCTTTCCTTACCTGTCCTGTTCAAATGTTCATGCACATTCAGCAAGGAAAGTAGGTTAGATAATTTACAGCTTACTTGTTTCACACCCTTACAGCTTCCAGGAATGCTTGCTTTAATTCTTTGTTTAGTATGTATGTGTTATAAAATCTGTTACTTTTACAGCCTGTGTTTTTAGGAAGTCTTGTCCTTAGAGTCTTCTCCCTAAACTGAACTGCCACTCCTGTGAAAGTGGAGAGATCTATTGGATGGCAACCACCCCTTTCCAGTGATGGGAGTGCATAGTGTTAGAGTGCTGATGTTAATTTGAGGTGAAATTCTGCCAGTAACTGTGAGAATGTTGCTTTCTCTGTTGTCAAGGGCATTAGTTATGGAGAAGACCTTACTCTGTAAGAACATGGGAGTAAACCTTTGTGATCCTATTAAAATCCATGAAGAGGTGTTTCATTTTAATTTCCAACTATAGCAGTACTTTTATTTCAAGTCTGTGTTGAAGGTGTCCTTAGCATGTGTGCACACATGAGTTTCACTAGTTTAACTAAATTGGTAAAAAGTGCATGCACATACTTTATGGTATGGTGTTTTATTGTAATTCATAGTTTCTGAGCGTTAAAATCCAGTGGTACAATCTGAAGTGTTGCTGTAGCTGAAGATGGCGAAGTGTGAAAACAAAGTGTTTGGGGAGGAGCACACAAACCCAGGCAATGTGAAAACAATCTCTTTCTAAATGGCAGTAGGGATACATCGTGCACAGGGCTACAGTGTGGAACACTGTCAGGTTTCTGAGCAATATTAAAAGCTGCAGGGAGGTGGGTTTGGCATGCTATCATTTAGGCAGTTTCCAAGATCAACATGTGTTATGGTGGGAGTCATGGGACCTCATTACAGAGGCGTCCTGAGCTGACACATGTGTTGGCAGAATGATCCTGTGCTGTTTAAGTGAATGTCTCCAGTATCTACCAACAAGAAATTTTG
>WEIT01027570.1:26555-117267 GCA_013389985.1 Dryoscopus gambensis
GGTTTCTGAGGGGGCTGATGTGATAAACCTGATGCACGCTATTGCATGGAGATAATGGTTTGGTTTGGTTTGGTTTTTTAAATATATACATATTCTTAATGTCATCTTGGCAGTGGAACCAACAAAAGTTCTTGCACAATAGTTCATATGATCAGTGTGCAGGAGGTCACATCTGGTGGCTTTGGGTCTGAGAAGGTACAGAGACCTTACAGGGAGAATTCTTTAGCAGTCAGATAGACAGAAGGGTCTTTTCTGTTCTTGTAGACACTATGTGACAGCTGAAGCTGTGGCCCTGGACTGCAAAGATGGCAAAATTCATTAAGGGTAAAAAGCAAAACATAAACATGGTAGTCTAGTGCTTATAGCATTCATCTGGAAGTGTGAATCCTCAGCACTAGTCCATATTCCAAGTTATGGTTTATACTTTATACAGTCAATAGTTGCTTAAAATGTAGAAACACTGAGATATGTCTTTTTAGACACAACTTTGGTTTTTATCATTCATCCAGTGCATTTTGGATGTCTTACTGCCTGGTGGTACCACTTCTGAGGGGTGGCATACACATAACTGCATGGCAGCAGCATTCTTCATGGACAGGAGACTTCAGGGTTTAAATCTCTTAATGCAGAAGAGATCTTTCCTAGATGAAGCCCTTTAACCGCCTGGCTACTGTGTAAAAGCCAATGGTATAACTTGCTGCATTCTTGTCTTTGAAAAGCAAAATAATCCCTCAGGTTTTTTTGGGGGTGTACCTGAAGACCTGTGACAACCTGAGATTTGGGTCACTTTCAGAGTCTGTACTTGTCCTTACAGGCAGTACTAAGCAGCTCCATCAAAAACTTGCCTGTTTTTTCTGTTGCCATACTGGGACTTCTGGGACAGTGCATGTGTGCCTGGATACCAGTTTCATAGTCAAGCAGCTAAAAGCTACCAGGTGGATTAGTAAATCTGCCTGTCCTTGATCTCTTTTACGTACTAGTTAAAGACATTTTTATTCTTTTGCTTTTTCTGCTATTGATTTGTTTTGGCATTTAGGCAGTCATTGAGAAAGGTTTATGTATCCTCTCTAGGAAACAGAAATAGAGAAATAGGAAGGAAATAGGAAATGACTGATAGGGATTCTCTATCCAGTCCCTCCCCTGTTTTGCAGAGTAGCAACTCCTTTGACTTCCTCTGCCTTTTTTTCCTTTCCACCAGTTTATCCAGCTATCTCCAAAACAAAGATAATAACAAAATACCAATCTTGCAGGATACATTGGTCTAATTAATGTTAGACAGTCATGGATTAAAGAAACCTTCTGAAAATAAATTTGGAGTATAACATCTGAAACCAGACAGCAGACAGGACAGATTAATTTCTAGAGTTGTATAAATCTGTTCAGAGCATCTCTTATGCAAACAACCTGCTGACCAAGAGAAGAGAGGCCATTCGACATTGTTTGAAGTCAAGATTACGTGCAATAAATCATACACAAATGAATACTGAGGCGGTGTAAATCACAGCTGATTCACTGGATTACATCAACATTGTTCTAGTAAAAGTAATAAACATAAGCTCCTAATGACCTGGTTCATTATTTAAAAATCACAGTCTTGTGTAAATCAGCCTTTAAGTTGATACTTACTAAATGTAGTTCATGTGCATCAGCAACACGGAATAAACCAAAAACATAGCCATCTCTGCGATGTCTGTTGACCAAATCCAGGGCCACTCCTGCATCTGTTTCAATGGAGTTACAGTCTGCAGGTGCAATGCTTGTTTCATTTTGGGCATTAGAGCACTGCAGTAGTGTCAGAAAAAAAGCTGAAGCTAGAAGCAGCATTTTGTTTGCAGTGTTAGGTCACTTTTGTCCATGCCCTGATAAAGCCAGCCTGCTTTGAAATCAGAGCAGCCCACCAAAGTTATAAATGAGTGCTAAAAGGGCATGGTTTTATATAAATTTAAGTGTCATGTCAGACAGCCATTACCTTGACCCTGGCTTAACATTTGCAAACAGCAAGTAAATGATTATATAGTGATTGAGCAGATTTTGAGGAAAGCAGGCTTTATAACACTCTCTGGACTACCCATCAAAGGGCCTGTTTTCTTTAAGCAGGCATTGTGCAATGGTGCTTTACCATGGAAAGTACTTCTAACAGTGGAAGGCTGAGCCTGGCACTAAGAAGGTCCAGTTTATGTGTGCAGATGTTACACAATCTTGGTCTGCTGTTTACTATTAAAACAGTTGAACTGAAAATATGCTGAAATATTTGTGGTCAAATTATTGCTACATCCATATCCCTGTTTTTACAGATTCTTAACCAGCAGGCAACTAGTGAAAGGGAAACAAAGAATCCACTCAGATGTGGAAAAGGGATAGAGCTCAAGGTGCGCTGCAAGCTGGTGGTCTGTAGCTGCTGTGAGTACCTGCTACTCCTCCAGCTCAAGAAAGTTTAGAGCAGATTTCTACCAGCTTTACACCATTTCAGACTGCTAGTCAGAAAGTGACTGACTGGCCTAATACCCATGTAATCTAGGTATGGCAAGAAGTGACATACAGCTGCCTTCGCATTCTCAACCTGAGCAGATTTGTGTGCCTTTTGGCTGTGGTAGCTCTAATAGACTTCTTTAGAGAAGTGATTTTTCTTTTTGTATTTCATAAAATCATGCAGTATCTAGTAAGATTTATACCTTTCAAAGATGTGCCAATATTCTCTCCTAAGCAGAAAGGATGAGATGTCTCATTGTAGTCAAAATCTTTTATTCAGGATAGTTTAAGACATTTAAAAGGCACTAATTGCTTGTCAGAGAGTGGCTGAAGATGGAATACAAAACTCAAACACTGAATAAGAAAATACAAAAATGCAAAGTGAGTCCAAAATGACAAGGTCAGACTCAGATGAGAAATTTTCTAAATCCTGATTGATGTGAAGATTGGATTAGCTTCTCACAGAAAAAGGTGCTGGCTGTATAATTGATGTGGGGGCTGGAAGTTAGATGATCTTTAAAGTCCCTTCCAACCCAAACCATTCTATGATTCTATGACTTAGGTTTACATGTTTGGGTTTGGGTTGAAGGGTTGGGTTTGGGTTTTTTTACTTACTTTTTTGAGAAACCTTCGGAAATACAGTGAATAATCATCCTTAACAATTACCTCATTTCATTAATCTTTATTTTTAAAAATTCCACCTCTTAGCATGTCTGATGTCTAAGAAATCATACTTTAAAATGCACTGAGCTGAAGTAGATTTCATGCGTGGTTAGTTCAGGACACACTTAACAGTTCTCTGGTAGTAGATAAGCTAAATGGAGCATCTTGCAGTGCCAGGGGCACTCAAAACTGTCATGAGGGAGTTTAAAATGGTTAAAAATAGTCCTGCCACTTGAGGAGCTTGTGGAACTTGTTGCCCCAGGAAGATCTGGATGCAGACATTGTTGTTGGGGGCAGAAATTGCTTAGAAAAGTCCATGGACAGCAGGTCCTTACATGGATACTAGAAGGACTAAGCAGAAGAGTACCCTTCAAAGTCCCTGGTACTGGGTGCTGGAAAAGTACAAGGAGAATGGTTTGCAGAGAGGGGCAGGTCATAAGCTTCTTCTAACCACACTTGCCTTTTGCCACTGGGAGAGATGGATACTGAGCTGGATGTACCACTTTTCTGATGAAATTGGGTGTTTCTTTTGGTTTGGTTTTATAATATTTCATTACAATTACATAGAATCTCTTCCAGAAGATGGAAAAAACCCAGTGAAAGAAATGCTGTGTAAATAATCAAAGACATTTGAAATATATCTCCTCAGTTAAAAATAATATTTCAATCAATTCTGTGTTCCAAATTGCACCTCAGTTCATTTATTATGATACTGGTTAATTTTTTCAAATGGGCAGTGATACTGAAGAAAGGCATTGGATTAGGTGATTTATAACATAATTCCCTCAGCCGTCTGTTGTTTGCAGATTGTTCTTTTTTTCCCTCTTCTGTTCTGGGTTGTTCACTGTGACACCTATCATTTTTTTTGACTGTAGCTTATGTATATTTTATGTATGAAATTGAAACAGTATGAATAAACAGTGGAAAATGTGCAACTCCCACAAAATTGACTGCAGAAGTAAAGTAAGATTCTGTTCCCACTCTAGAGAGTTTTGTCCTTGGTTTCTTTGGAAAAGAAAGATTGGACTCTATTATTAAAGTACAGCATTGACAAAAACTCCAGGCACAGTAAGAGCAGTTAATTAAATAGTGGTTGCACTTAAGTCAGGATAATGTATTTTTATCACTTCTCCTTCAGTTTGGTATTTTCTTAAAAACTTATTTTGTTCTTATATTTATTACTTGTAAGTTTTGTGTGCTGCTTTAATGAAGCTATCTCTATAAACAGATTCCTGGAAGAAATAGAAATATTTATCCAAACATGGCACTTATCTTGGGTAGCATATCAAAACCTCGTTTATGATTTTTACCAAGGCTTGACTTGCAACAGTAAGAGGTGATCCACATTCAAACTTTAAGGATATGGTAATAAACATCCATGCTAAACCTCTCCAGAGCACTGGGAGAACACATCAAAAAGAGGCTTATCTTCCCCACTTGAAAAACAGTGTATGAAATGCTTAATAAAGATAACTTTAAGCTAGAGGGATAGGAAAAGGAGAGATGACACATAAAGGAGATGATATGCAGTAACCAATTCCTCCTTTCCTGAAGTACAGCCATAACTATTTACAGATATCCCTGGTTTGAGCAGACTTCTGCAGGAGCGCTTCATGCCCAGGCTGGTGTCACCGCACGGCGCAGCTCGGCCGCCTGCGCAGGCAGCAAGGCCTTCCCGTCTCATTCCGTGCTGCTCTGCAGCTGCTCTTGCTCCTGCCCAAGCCAGAGCCCAGCTAACACAGACGTGTGTGGCTCCAGTTGCTTAGAGCTGAATTCTGGGCTGGCTTCTCTTTACTTTTTTTTCAGTCTGAAATTCCCCAGAGCTTCAGACCTTGGTGGCCTTGATGCAAAAACCAGAAAAGATTTGCAGTTCTTGAGGTGGCTCTGCACTTAACAGAAATGCCCCCAAGTAGGATGGAAAAATATGTAAATGTGACACGTCTTATTTTTATCTGCTGGGTGTAAACAGGATGCCTCCAATGCAAATGCAATGTTAGACAAATTTGCTTTGGTTATGGTTTTCAGAGCAGCAGCTGCAGCTATAGCTTCCCCTCTCTGCCTGCAGCTTATTTTTCTTTACCAGTCACCAGTTTTTTATCAAACTTGTAGAAGTTTTGTCACCTTGTCTATCAAATTTTATTCAAAGAGACCTTAAGTTCAAAAGCTATTTGGAGGAGACAAACTGTCAAGTGAGCGGGTTGACAATGTAGTTACAGAAGTCTCATTGCTTAGGAGGCCTCAAGGACTAATAAAGGGAATAAAAAGCGTGTCAGTATTCCTTGTCTTGTCCTCAGTGTCTTTGGCTTTTTAGAGAAAAACAGTCTAATTGTAAATTGATGACTGTAAGGATATGTTGAGACTGACCCTTTTGCGGAGGGGCTTGGGAGGCTGGGGGAAAAGGTGAGGTTGAGAATTTGATGTTGAGAATGGAGTCAGAGAGTTCTGCGTCTCAGAGATGCAGAAGAAAATGCTTAACTATGAAGTGTGTGCAATAGGTAGGTTCTAAAGTCAGACAAATAGAATTAATATTTAGTTTATTTTAAGGAAACCTTGTTTTTAAAACTCATCTTAAGAATTTTGATGTCTCAGTCTTGCTTTTTAAAATCCTCTGTTTCCTTTGAATATTACTGTCCCCGTTTTTTGCATTCATGGTGCCTCACCTATATTCTGAGGCACACAAAGGCTTGAAAATATCAGATAAACAGGTCAACAGTCCTGGAGGTCATTGACTATCATTTATCTGTGCCTGAATAAAAAACATCATTCATGTGAAATTGGAATGTTTGCTCAAATAAACATCAGATGAGATTTTAGCTGGACATTGCCCAGATAACAAGTTATTAATGGATGATATAATATCATAAGATCAGTAAGTGTTGAAAAACTGTAAAACAAAATTGAAAAGTGAATTGGGAATTGTCTGCCCAAATCCATCTGCTTCTCATCTCCAGTGACTGGATGAAGGGCTTCTTTGTGTCACTGGCCTGTTTTCTGCCAGACGAGGAGAAGCAGCACTTAGCAGTTCAGAGTCCTGGGCGGACTGGCGGGACACAGGATGTGTTACTGCCCAGCTGCTTTGCTCACATTGGCTCGAAGCTGAGACCAGGCCAGAAGATGGAGAGGTTCAGCACTGCCTGGGCGTGTGTTTAAGAGGATTTGCTGCAGTCCTGTCTCAGAGAGTCGCTGTGTGGAGACCAGACTGCCCATGTGGTTGTGCTGGAGGGAGAATGCTGCAGTGCGGGCCCACTCACAGATTGGCATAAAGGTGCTGAGTCAGCAGCAGGGTTTGAAGTCCTGGTGACTAAGTGCTAGCAGCTGTTAATGATATCAATGCCATATGGGAGTGCTGCAGTACCCAGGTATGTCCTGGGGACAAAGGAAACACAGAAACTATACAGCCTCAGTCTCCTACTTGTAATTCAAGAATTTAATCTAGGACATCAGTACCAGGATTCTATTATGGTAAACACTGGCGGTGGCCCAGGTGACACTGAAGCTGGGTATGGACTCTGTGCTGGCATGGCCACAGCAAATAAAGGAAATGCTCATAACTCTGCACTGACCACTGGTGCTTTGTTGGTCTGTACTGGAGGTGCAGTTACTGCTCAGATAAATACATCTTCTGCTGTTTATTTTTAAATCAGGGAAGTCTTTGGACCCAAATCCCAGATCCAAGTTAGGGAAAACATTGATTCAAATGTCGTATCTGAGCCTCATTTGCAGAACAGGCTACACAGTATCCAAATGGAATGCTCAAAACTGTGGATCCAGATTTTCCAGTGTCCTGTATAATTCCTCCTTCTTATGTTCACTCCAACTCCACTCCATTTATCTTCACTCACTGTGGCTTTTCAATTTACTGTTGTAAGGAGCAGTAGTCAAGAAAAAGAACTGAGTGAAATGGGGTATTCTTGGCTGTGACTAGCAGTCAATGAAGCTGATTTCTTCCCCAGTGCTCCTTTGGGGGAAGAATCTGGTGGTGTATGTTGATAGAAGTCTCCATAATGTCATTAAACTGATGGAGCCACGGTGAGAATAGAATCAACATGCAATCAGTTAATAAAAAGGACTGTGCAGCAGAAGTGCGAAGTGTGGTGATCAACTGAAAGGAGGGGCAAACCCAGCATTTTGAAAATCCCTGAAGTGTGACAGGCTGTTGTCCCAGTGCTCTGTTCCCAGACTCACTAAAGGCAGCCGTGGGTGCTGCGTGTGAGGGCAGCGAGCTGTGCCTCGTAGCCCACATTTGGGCATATGGCAGAACAGTGGTTCCTGTCCAGGGAAGTAGAACACACTGGTTGTATCAGAGAAACCTGAGCTGGCAAAGGTGAAACTTCCTGAGGGAAAAACAAGATGCTGTAATTCAATGACTTGATAAAAAAGGGAATGCTGACAGCCTAGAGCTCCTACTGCAAGAAGAATTAGTTAGAATTTGGATTTTAGGATTTTCTGAGAATGATCTAATTTTGAAAGTTTTTCTACTCTGAAATGAATGAAACCAAAATATATTGAAATTTCTCATAATGTGGGATTGAAATAGAATTACTTTTGGCTCAGTTGATATGTTTCACACATCACTTTTTGGCTTATTTTAATCTTTGAAGCAATTAAATTACTTCTTTATATCAAATTTATGTTTGTAAGAGTTTTGAGAACTGAAAAAGCAAACATAGCTTCTGTGAGTATAACTCCACACAATATTTCTATATTGTTTTGGCCTCACTCAAAATAAAATAATACTTTATATTTTATTTGTAATAATAAAATAATACATTTTAATCAACTTGCATAATGCCAGGATACTTTGACAAAACCATAATTTTTTGTTGGAAGGCTCTTTAAATGTAGAAACTATCCAGGATCTCTAGGGATGATACAGTATCACAAAAGCTTCAGAAACAATAATATTTTATTGATTTCATTTTGAACAAATGGTTTTACAGCTCTGGTGGCAACTAGAAAAAGGCTTTGTGGTCTCATACAAACCCCATAATTATTGCAAATATCAGTGTACTCCTGGCCACAGATGACATTTCTTTCCTATGTTCATTCTTTTTCTTCTTGTCTTCTCATTTATTTATATTTGTTTTTGTCAGTACAATTACTATGTTTGACTTTAGCGAAATCGATTTTTCTTAGCTGCAGGCTGTCGAGTGTCCCTGTGGCTTTTATTATAAAGCAGTTAACATGACCTATCTCAAGAAAGAATTAGGCTGATTTTTTAAATCACTGTTTTTTCTGCACAGCAGCATCAGTAGAGCATAAGAATCTGAATAGCCTGGAGTTGATTCTCCACCAGCCAGAATTACTTGCAGAGTTTTCACACATGTGTAAGCTCTTCCACATGCTTTAAGTGGGGTATGAAGCATTAAGAAAAAAAAATAATCTTTCTTGAGATCTTCTACGGGAAATAAAAAAATAGGCTAAGATCCTTATATTATAATTAAGAAGTTTATCCACAAAATAGCAAAAGCTCACAGACTTTTCATGCTATTCAGCGCTGAAGTACTGTTCCCTGTTCATGCCCTGTCACAGCGCTGTGACTCTCTGAGGCACCGCGAGGGTTTGGTGCCGGGTGCCAGGCTCAGCACACCGCGGCTGTTCCCGGTGACCCTGGGGACAGGCTCCCGGGCAGTGCTGCGGGCAGGCCGCGGCCGGGGCTGACCCAGCCCGCTTCCCTCGGGAGCTGCTTTAAGCTGAGGCTGCAGCCTGTGGCCCCTGCCCGAGCTCCAGCTCCTGCTGCATCGCAGCTGCGTCTATGCCTGGCCACAGACGCTGCAGATACAGAGCCAGGCTCAGGCCTGCAGCCCTGTGTCCCTCACACCTGTCTGGTCACTGCGGACTCGCTTGGAGACCGCCGGGCTGTGCCTGACTGGCTACCGTAACCACACCAGCCCCTGACCGTGCCTTGCTAACTCACGTTCGTGGCTTGACCTCAGACCTGCCTCACCGCCCCGAACTTACGTGGTGAGCTGGCTTCTTCATACAACCTGACTCCCATCCCTGGGTGTGCCCTGCTCGCCCCCCTCCCGCGCCACGGGACAGGCCCCTGCCCTGCCAGCCTGGCTGTCACACTTGCCTCCATCTCACCATCCTTTGGGGAGAAGGCATCTTGCACTGGGCCCTTACAGACTTTTGCTACCGAGGATATTTTTTTCTGATGTTTTTGGGCTGTCCCAGCCCTTCAAGTTCTTTTATCCTCCACAGTTACCTCTCCTTCATGCTCTGGCTGATGGGGGAAATTTGAGAATTAAAAGCCAGATACTTTTGTTGAAGAATGCCCCAGTTAAATTTCTTTTCCCAATCTGTTCTTGTGCTTTCATAAAACTGAGAATGCCAAAGATGAAGTCTGTAATAAAAAATTTATTTATTTGAAGATGTTACACAAACTGAAAACCATATTGCCATATTGGCTTTTAATTTCTTGCAGATAGTTGAGGTGCTTGGATGCTGGCTAGACTGTGGTAGGCTTTCTAGTTATCAAAGGATGGAGGATGCTATCCATCTTCTTTGCTTCTCCTGGACATGAATCTGATAGAGAAGGTTCTTCAGGAAAAGGGAGAATAACTGGTCCAGTGACTGGTTTGGTCAGGTCTGGTTTGTTTACTTGAGTCTTTTCTCTGTCAAGGCTGGGTGCAGATCCGACAGCCTTAGGTGGAACTGGCTTTCTGTCTTTCTGTTCATTTTGACTGTCTCGTAGGCTATGGAAAGTGATGTCCTCATTTGAAGGGGGTAGAATTTTAACCCAGCCCACTGTTTTTTCCAGGTGTGGAGAGAAACCATTGGCACCTGAAGGGGAAGCCTGTTGATCCTGCCTGGGTTTTCCAGGTGTCTGATTAGCTTCTTGGTTTTCAGTGGCAGGAGCCTAAATAACAAGGAATAAGCATCATCTAAATTGAAGCAATTGCAAATTCCTTCAGATGTGAATATTACGCTGCACACTAAGAATCTGCTGCATCTCTAGTCCTCCAAGACCAGGTACAGAACAGAAGCTCAAAGGACAAATGGATGTAACTACTTCCTGTGCCAGGAGAGATGGGTGCATGAAACTTGGGTAATTACAGTAATATCCCCTTGCATTCCATTTGTGATTTACAATTTCATCGTAGAGCATTCTGAACACATTCTGCATGATTGTCTCTATACCCACTCTATTGCCTTTTTATCCACCCAACAACAGTCTGTTTTATCACAAGAGAGATTCCTTCCTGATCTGGCCGTATCGCTTTCTTGAAGCACATGTCTTTGTGAATAAGAAAACTTGAAAAGGGCTAGGCTTTCAAAAGTTCAATACTTGTTTTGTAAAGGACTATTACTCTTGCAATATTTAGATTAAGAAATACCTGCTGACTGTAGATTTCACAGGATATTGTGACAAACTGTTCCATATGACTGTTTACTACAGAGCCTTTGCAGAAACCGATTTGCTGTAAGAAGAAAATACAAGCATTTTTTCACATGGAGCACTGATACTAAGCTCCTATCTTGTAAAATAAGTGATAATGAAAGGCTGAATAGTTATAGCTTCTAAGTGTATTTGTAGGGCTAAACAGCTTGGGCAAACTTTTATTTTGGGATTGGCAACCTTACAAAGGCAGGCAGCATTTTGATAAAGGCCTTGTGTTTGCAAAGGGGGGTTCGGTAACACAATAGCAAAAATAAGCTGGCTACTTAAGGCCAAACTACAACAGCTTGCTTAAGTTCTTCTGCAGCAGAATATCCCTATGCAGGCAAGTTGTGTATGGAACATAATATAATTTTCCACACAGAACCAATTTCATGCCATACTAGTGAAAGAAACCATGAAAAAAAATGCTGTTTCTAGTAGTTGTGTTTGTACTGGGCTGTAGGTATCATGGCTTGGATATCACTTAAGATGGGGCTTGAAATGTTATCTCTTGACAACATGCCCATTTAGTCTTCCTAAATATTCTTAGTATGAATATACTCCCTATACATTGTTTGTGATTTATTGTCTATGTCCGTTTCCTTGGAAGAAATCCTTAAGACTCATTCAGTTTTGTAAGGTGATGGCTACTCCACCTTTTTCTGGATGGCAGTTTTTGGTTTTCTTTGCTTATGGACTTCTGGTAAGAATTCAGAACTTTTGCTGAAATGTTTCTCTATTCTAAAGCAGTCTGTAGATTTGCAAGACAGTATACAGCTACAATCCATAAAAAGATGACTGTGGGTTTTTGTTCTTGTCTGCAAAGAGCCAAGGAGATAAATACTAAATATTCACTGAGGAATCATAGTATCTGGAAAACTGGTGTTTATACAAGAAAAAGTACTTACAGCTACTTCCAGTGGAAGTGGCTCACACATGGAGATATCAGCAACCGTGTCATTTTTGGAGCAAGATGTCTCTTGAATTAAAAACTCTACAAAATATGCAGGACCAACGACCCACTGTAAATGAGAGATCAGTGGCAATTAGAACTTCCTCATGTGTCCGGAAGAACAAAGAATTTTACTGACCTCGAAATAGATGAAAAACTCCTTCTAAGTCTGGAAGGAACTGGTAATTCTTGGGAGATTACTGTTAGTTGAGTTACAGCAAATGTTTGTTTGCCAGTGCCACTTTATTGTCTGGTCATTTTGTACTTCTTATATATGCACAATCTTAGTAACTCGTGGACTGGCATAGTTGAAATGAGATACAAAATCAAAATAACCTCGAAGACAAAACAAATTGTAGTCTGGAGGATCCATATTTCATGAGGCTAAAACAAGTCAGATGAGCCTTGGCTTACCTGCATTGAAGCTCTTGTGACATTGAGGACAGAGAAGTAATGAGTTTGTTCACTCTCTGCATTGAACTTGGCAAGACTTCGAACAGCAGCCTCCAAGTATTTGGGCTCAGTTGGAGAATGATCAACTGGGCAGTCAGGACATATTGACCAAATATATCTGCTTGGAACTTTTTATTCAAACAAAGCAATGTCATTAGAGAAGGCATAACCATAGAAGCATGTTGATAGTGCAGGTCACTGTAAATGCATCTGTGCCCCCAACCCTACCCACTTGTCCTCCACTCGCCTGGAGTAACAATATGTGGTTTGCACCCCCCAATAATTTTGTATCTTTATGTATTTGCAGACCCATAAAAATGTTGCAGTGGAGGCAGACACTGAAGGAAAAAGTTCAGCCTATTGACAGTGGGCTTGCTGTTTTTCCTTGCCTTTCACAAACCCATAAAAATGTTTTTTAGTTCAGAGGGTAAAAGCCCATGCAGAGGCTTTGCTGAGTGTCCCAGAGGTTAAAACAGTTATTACTGAACTCTTTTGAGCTGCAGGACCTCCCTGGCCTTATGATCACTGACTTGAGAAAATCAGGGCAGCTGAAGCTAATGGAGATACTGCAGTGTCATAATTACATTTAAAATGGAAAGTAATGCTATTTGGCAAAGAGTTTTTCCAGTTCTCTTATAAAAAGTATGTTAAAAACATACCTGGTTGTAAAGTGCACTCATAAGTATTTAGATGAGCAATATTTCTTGCCTGATTAATATAGATAATTGCTTTGCATTGACCGTAAACCTAAAAAAATATAAACATTTACATACTATTAATATTGCACTCTTTACACTGATGATCTAGGACCTAAACAGGAGTGGTTCATTTTCTCCTTGCAATCATGGAATTCTTTTCAAGACAGAACTTTTGTTAATACTCAAATGACAATGATGCACATTTCTAAGCATATCCTTCAGAAATAAAAGGCCAGCTCATCCCCTGGTGTGATTCTGAGCTATACAGATGCAGTGCTTGACTGTGGGGTGGCCTGCCCAGGGCCACTCTTCTGGCAGCTGAGAAGTGCCCAAGTGTCACAGAGTCCTCCTGGGTCTATGTTCTGGGCTGGTCTGTGTCTGGAACCCAGAGAGTTTAAACCCAGAGATCAGTTCAGAGTGTCCAGATCCAGTCACCTGTCTTCCACCTTCCATTTTTTCCCTATAATCATAGGGAGGGTGGTAGAAAGGACCATAAATCAGTTTTGTGGCATAGTAGGGTCACCCTTGCACACAAAAAACTCTGACTGTATGGCAGACAAAAATACTGGCCTATTAATATCCATTGTGCCTTTATATTTAAGAGTTGAAAGTATATTCTCTGAGAGCTTCTTAGAGATTCCTATATATGTGATCAAGGCCTCTGGACATGCATTTCTTGGCTTCAATGAAGCCATATCAACCACATAGGCTCTGTGCCCTTTTTCTGCTGAAAACACTGTAATAGAAGTGAGCAGAATTATTTTTATTTTTTTCTAGTTTTCCATTGAAAAGTTAAAATTGATTGGCCTTAGACGAAGTCCAGGACAATTTAATCATAACTTCCTTTTTTTTTTTCATATTAAACTTGTTTCTTGTCATTCATCATTTTCTAAGAGTTTTTTTCACTTGTTCAGAACAGTTTTGGTCACCTGTAGCAACAGTCTTCGATCACTTTCTGTCTTTGCAGCTTATCTTACTGAGCTTTCCTTTTTCTCCTATTTCAGTGCAATTTTTGCAAAGTTGTCAGAATAAAAGTGGAATTAAACTAAACCAAAAATCACATGTTATATAAAAGTGTGTTTCTTTTATTCCCTCCTTGACAAGCTGTCTTTAAAATAAACTCTTACAGCTATAAAAAGTAAACCGTTATTCTAAATGGTGTCCTAGCATGGCTATTTAGTTTGGTCTGTTTATTAGCTCTGGTCGAAAACTTTCTTTTAATTTTCACTTTTTAAAATAAATCTTACCAGTCTATAAACTGTTTAGAAGGTACAGAGTAAAATTTTGGATATTATAAAATGGGCTTTGATTTTTTTCTAAGCTTTGTTGCCCACTAAAAATGCAAGTGTAGGGATTTTGCTGTCATCAGTAGTACCTGAGTAACTCATCATATATGAGATTACAAAGAAAAATAAAATCCTTACAGTTGAATGAGAAGGTCTGGGGTTACAGTTCTTCCACAACTTCTTGCTGAGTACATGGCATTCGGTATCTACTACATCCAAGATGAGATAGAAGACAGAACCAGTGATCTCCTGAAAACAAGAAACAAAATGGTCACGTCCCAGTTTTGTATCAAACTAAGTAGGGACACGTAAGAAGGAGAGAAATGGAAAAGACCCAGGTGGAATGCATAGATATCCTGAAACCTGAACACTCTCTGTGACAAAAGTGGCAAATCAGGAGAAATTCAGGCCCTGTTAGAACAAGCTTAGCCATGCAGCTAGCCAGCTTTACATAAAGAACGGTCCTTTGGTCAGTTTTATCCTTCTGATTCTGGTACCAACCAGAACTCAAGAATAAAGACTAAACATGTTGATGTTTTTATTGTCAACTTTCATTATCAGATTTGAAAGGTAGGTTATTTTGCCTGAAATACGAATGAGATTATAAATACCACAACTAATAAAAAACTGCTAACATGGAACATTCCCCGTAGGCATTAGCAAGAGAAACATCCTATTTCTTAGGGCAGTGTCTTCTTCAAGTGTAGATGCTTTGCACTTGCTGTAAAGAGGCAAAGGCTGCGTTGATGCAGAAGCTTAAATATTCTCTCAGCTATCAGAGAGTGCTGTGAGAGACCTTGCATAGTCACATGGATGACTCAGACTCACTTAAAGTTTCAGTCCAGTGCTTGAGTTCTGACCTGTGCTTCAGTCCAGAAATCTTTATTCAGTTCACTGCAGCAAAGGATGCACAAAGCAGTTGAGGCTCAACTTTTGGGCAAACATCTTTCCAGGCAAGAGGTACAAAGAAGGACTAAAAGTACAGCTCTGTATGTCTAGTGCTTACATCATGTAGTGCAGGGAGATGAGATGCTGCATGGTGCAGCTCCTCATTCTGCTTCCACTGTAGATACGGGTAAGCACCTTTCCAGCATATTTATCAAGGATACAGCTTAGTTGGATCATGTTTTATTTATATCTTTAGTGGAAAGCTCGAAAGAGGGCAGCTGTCATGTATACATCCTCAAGAACTTAGATGTGAGCATTAGCTGCGTGTTTAGACTGAGGTTATGTCTTTGCTGAAGGGGGAGAAAAACCAAAATTGAATGAGAGCAGTATTCATTCACCCCTGCTTGATTTCATTGGTTTGTGGAGAAAACATTAAATGGGGCAGCAGTCTTGTGGAAGTCTGGGGCTGGTATCTGTATCATTTGGCTTTAGTTTTGGTTTCTGTTTAACAGTGACTAAATAACAGTCAACAGGGCATATAAAGCTGGAGTTCTGCTGGCTTTTTTGTTTTTATACTGCTTAGAAAACCAATAAGTGGTGTCTGCTCTGGAGTTCTGAGAAGATGGAGTGATACAAACTACTCTGATCACATCCTATAGAGATCTGTGGGATGGTGATTTTATGTGAGCTCTACCATATATACTAGTAATACTAAACCCTTTAAATATGAAAGGGCAAAACTAATAAGAATGATTGAAATTGTTTTGTTATCATTGTCTCTTAGTTCTATTCTTACATATGCAACTTCTCATGCTTTCTACGATTTTTTGTATTTTCATATCGTCTTCTTTTTCCTAAGTATTCTATAAAGTGATCTGGTAATGCCTTGCACCCAGCTCTCTGGGCTTGCTTACACTAATCCTGAGGTTTAATTATAAGCATCACTTTGAAAGTCGTGAAACAATCAAAAGCTATTTTGACAAAGAGTGACGCTGAGGTGCAGCAGTGCTGTCTGTGCAGGGGCATGGCAGTATCCCCACACCTGGCTGCAGAGATCCTTCTGTGGAAGGGACTAATCATAATTTTCTGTTTGCACAGAGGATGTCTAAATACCATGATGATATGTCTCTTTAATATGATAGCTAATATAGCTTAAATCAGTAAACAAAAAGTAAGGTCTGTCAAAGAGTAATTGCTATTTGCTGAAAATGTGTTTTTGAGTAGTGCCACATTTGGTACAAGTTTGTAACTTTAAATATAACTTCTATAAGAAAAAAGCCATCACTAAGACTATCCACATGAAGAAATAGACAAGAAAAAATGTGTATCTTTAAGGAGTCCCATATTTGGAATTGGTGACTTGAGCTTTCAAGGTGGTTGTTAAGGTATTCTGGAGCTAAAAGCACACACATACCTCATCTAAGAAATGTTCTTATAATCAAATGTGCTTGGTGTTAGATGGGTTTCCTCAGCTGAATCATGAATATTGATTATAAAGCTTGGTGATCTTAGAAACCCTAAATGCAGACAGACCAAACTGTATTTCTTGTTGCCTATAGCTCTCGTATAATACCAGCTCTAATAAGCAGATGAGGTTATTATAAAATCTACATGTCTTTTGGTCTACCTGCTTCTGTATGTATCATCCTTCACTGGGGAACAGATAATTTGGGGCTTATTCAGAGCTCAGCAGATCACTGAAGGTTTAATCATCCTTATTTTAATTTTCATTAAAAGACCGTTATGCAAAGGCCTTTTGATATCTGCTTAGTATTGAATAAAAAGTTATATATCTTTCCTGCACTGCCAAAAAGATGCCTTCCTCAGCACTGCTAGTGCCAGGCTGCAATGTGTGCTGGGCAGCCTGGGAGCCAGAGGAGATGTGGCAGCAGGGTGACCTGGTGCAAGGGAAAGAAATGAAATATTTTGGCATGTTTTGTAATTTTGGTTAAGTGCCTGTCAGTGAAGCTAATCATGAGTATCTTGTATGAAAGCAAGCTCTGTCCTACTTGCATATAAGTTAATAGCAGATGGCTCATTAGTTTCAATTAGAGCAAAGCTGAACCACAGGTTGCTTAAGGGCAGATTTGAATTTGAAGTAACTTTGAAAATGTTTTTATCCTCAGTACTGCTTAAGAAAGTGAGAGGAAAGACCACTGACTGGTGTGGAAAAAAACACAACCTAATTTTTTTGAGAGGAATGGGAGGTGGCATAAGGTTGTAACTGTCCATGAACCCTCCTGACATTGCTGACTGCTCCTTATGTACTCAGTCCCAGCAGCAGCAACAACGGGACAAAGGGCTTAGAATGCCTAGTTTGTTATTGCAATGTCTTGAAACACCTTATTTACAGGATACAAATACTAGATTTAAAAAAAAAAAGGCAAGAATTAAAAGTAAATAAGTAAATTAAACCCCCAGATGAACAAAGTATGCTTGCTCTAAAGCAATAAGTTAAATCCTTAGGAAACTGAGTGACAGACAAATCACAACCAAGGACCAAAATTCTCCTGTGCTGAGATATCTTTGGCACAGGTGAAGGGAGAAGTAGGGAGATGACTGAGGTGGTTTACAGCATGTCTGCACCCACCATGCTGCACTCCAGGATGGTCATAGGGGACTCTAATTATTGTCATTAGGAAATAGCCCCAGGAGTGAGGTCTGAGCACCTAACTCCACGGCTGGTGGTGTGGGTTCTGGGCCAGCTCACATGCATCATGTGGAAAAATTCTGAAGAGACCTGATCCAGTTGCTTAGTGGGCACATTCTGTCACCTGAGCAAGGCAATGTAGAGAACAAAATGCAAAGCACAGCAAAGCATCTTTAGCTGTGAGATCTCGGGTTGCTGGAGTCCACAATGTGTCTGCAGGAACCATGTCCTTGTAAGAGCAGCAGGAAGAAGTGTCATATTCTTGCCAGTACAAATCTTTAAGCATCTGGCAACGAGCCTAATTTTCTTTAGAGTTCAAAACTCTAAAGAACTCAGCCTTTCAGGTAAGCTAATGGGAAGTGAGCAGGCATTGCAGGGAATGTTAGCAGCAGGCTTCCATAGTGTCTAATCTGCTGTGGGCCCTTGTGAATTCATTTCAGGCTGTCCCTGGTTAGTGCCAGTAGATTCAGTTAGTGTAACGCAAAATAGTCATAAATTAGGCACACACAGAGAAATATGATACTTGAGGAAATGTGAGTGGTATTCTATAGGTATTTCCAGTGTACTTTTTGCCCTTGAACTGGTTTCAGATTTCTTCTGGAGAATGAGTCATCTTTTAGAGGTCTATAAAGGAATTCCTTGGTCCCAAGCAGGATGTGTTTACACCTGTTAGTGCTCATATCTTTTGTGCAAAACACACGATGACTTACTAGCCTTTGCACTCCAACTGCTCAAGGCAGTGGGAGGAAGGTGTAAAATGAAATTAAATCAGAGTAGTGGTGTTTCATATCAAATTTGAACTGATGCCTGGAGCTATTCCAAGGGCAGGCAGCAGAGAGTCATGACTGAGATTTGCTCTCTAATTGCCCACAGTGTGATGAAATTGTTTCTAGTCTGTGCATAAAGTTGACATGGCCTCTGGAGTCCTGTGAATAGAACTTTGCATTTGCCTTTTGAAATATTTCTTCATTCAAATAGATATTTCTAAGAAATAGACACGGGGAGAAACGTATATTGAGGAAGAGGGTGACTTACCTGTGGTTGTTCTCGGGCGCTGACGATTCTGTAGAGGCTGAGTATGTAGCCCTCTTCTCGGTCAGCATTGATCTGGCGGAGAGCCAGGTCTGCAGCCTCCTCCACTGCAGCATCATCGCAGCGGGGGGAGAGCAGTGCAGCCTCTGCTCCTCGGGCTGGAGGGGCAGCAGTGCAGGAGCAAAGCACCTGGATGCCAAAGAGCATCCAAACAAGCCAAACCATTCTGCTTAGAGAGGCAGTGCTGCAGATCAGGGTGGTCAGTCAGGATGGAGGGACTGAGACCTGAGTGAGATTGCAGAATTTTATAGTGGAACCATGTCTCTTTATAAACTTGTGCCCCCTTTTTATTACATACTGACCATCACCTTTAAACCTACAGCTGCAACAGTAAACACTAAGTCAATGATTACAAGGTTTTACAGAAGTGTCGTTGCTCCCTCTGAGACCAGAGAGCACTTTTTCCTCCTGGCTTCCCATCTCTAATTTGGACTTCACTGAGCAGATCATGCAATTTTGAACTCATGGCAAGGGATAAGAATACACACATAAAGCTGCTTCCTTAAGAAACCAGATTTGCTTGAATAAATCTATATGCAGAACAGGTCTGGCTCCAGTTCTGTTCTGTTAGTGATCCAGTTCTTCTTCCAAATAAAACAATGACAAAGGTCTCATTAATTTGAACAGGAAATGGATAAATTCCACAAGGTAGACCAATTTTGCACTTTATATTTGTTAAATGCCAGTTGTAAACAAATATTTTGACTCTTTTATATGCAGTCTGTTTGGTTGTAATAGAGAGCTCAGTTTGGATTCATTCTGTGAGCACTTCTGTTCATCTGGATACCTACAGTTGAATGCTGCCCCTTAGCCCTGGAGGCACTGAGACCTCTCAAGGGTCATGGAAAATTCCGCCCAGAGAAACTTTAGTTTGAAATGACAGCGGTGTGCCTTGTGAATAACCTGTCAGGAACTCCATGCTGGAGACAAGGGGGAATAACTTTACAAGTAGCTCCTATCTTGAAGATCTGGAGAAATGACAGTGACCATTACTTGGGGAGGATCCCAGTGAATGTCACTGATTTCCTAATAAGGGGCAATTCTGCAGCATTTCATCTTGAAGATACCAGAAATTGGGTTACCATTTCTCTGGCTCTTATTTTTTTGTCATGAGACTGTGTGATTGCAGCTTTCTGTTGGAGGACACCAAGTACCTTTAGGTTTGAAAGTTACACTGAATGAGGAAGAAAAAGTACAAGTGAAGGGCATATTTGCCTCTTTAATACTACTGTGATGTTTGGGGTAGTTAAAAATTTCTATATTGTCACTCTTTTTACCAGCTGTGTAAAGAATCTCAGCCCAGAAGTGTTTAAAGCATCTCGGAGACAGCAGAATGTGTCCCAGGGAATGTCCATAGAAAGCTGGGATTATGCATACAGCCAGAAGACCTGCAACAGCATTGGAGCTGAAAATCTTCTAAGAAGACTTTGGTGGCAGAGGTGCAACACTCCGATAGCAGGACAGAAGGGGCACATGGCTCCTAGAATGAGCCCCTCATGTGTCGGGTGAGGGATAATGTGCGGACTGTATCCCGGAGGGAAGGGATACAAGGGGTGAATGTTGAGAAACACTGCTGTAGCCATAGTACAGGAACTGCAGAAGCAGCAATGCAGACTCTCTCACATTGTTCCTTGTGCCGGGGGATGCTTCCCCTGCGGCTAAAGGATAATAACTCATTTTCTTTATCCTTACAGTGCATGGCATTTCTATGGAGATGGGTGCCAGTTAGTACTGGCTGTGTCGGTGCTTCTTATAATAGGGAATTGTTATATCCCTGACACTGTTCTTTGTACTCTTCCTCTGCCTGGAAAGGAAAAATTTCTCTGTTGAAGAAGCTGACCTCAAAACATGGACACAGCTGGGAAATCCGAGCATGTCCAGCCAAAGCAGCAAAGTACATATGCTTTTACAAAACAGAGTTTGAAAAAGCTGAAAAACATTGTCAGCCAGAGATGCAGACCTGGAAAGACTCTTCATGCTGCATTTCAAGGGAGGAGGCACTTGTATGTTATGTACCACCGTTTCATATCTCTCATTGCCCAGAGAACTGATTGTTAAATACTGAATCTGTTACTAAGGCCCAGGTGCATGAAAATGGGGCTATACTGGTGGCAGACAAAGCGATTGCTTCAAAGCCATCACTTTGGAAAACAGATCTGTAAGAGGGCACAATGTGTCCTTAAGAGGAACACTCTTAAGGAACTCTCTTAAGGAGAAAGAAGACGAAGTGCAGCTACCAAAGTGGAATGCACAGAGAAGATTTTTTTTCTTCCTGTTTTAGAAAACAAGGGAGTGGTTACACCTGGTGTAGGAGAACATCTGTGAAGTATGGAGCCTGCAGATGTTTCTGCTACATATCTTTGCTTTGTGTGGTTGGAAAAGGCAACAAGAAAATGCAGCATTTCTGGATGTCAGAGATCCCCAGGGGCAGGGATCCCTTCTATAAACATATTGTTTCTGCCATCAGGAAATTTTCTAGGCCTGGAAAACACCCTCTATTTTATAATGTAGTTCATATTTCGTTATATACAAGACAATTTCTGTGGTTTAGTTCTGGTGATTCCTTGTTTTGAAAAGTCTCACGTATCTGGCGTTACAGTGATGCAAAACATAATAGTTGCCGTTTCATTAAATCCTGTATTGTGTCTCATGCAGTGAGATGCGAAGACCACCTATCTTACTGCATTAATAGGTTTCTATAGCTTAGTACTGGCACTTTTTGAGGAATGTCTGCATGCAGGATATACTGGAGTCACTGCTTTACAGAGAAGCAAAAACTCCCTGAGCCACTGACTGGCTGGTGCCACTGCCCACAGCACGCTTCCTGCAAACTCAGCATTTGTTTGAGGTGTGAGAGCAGCTACCTTCATGGGCAGAGCTTGCCCTCAGTGTGCTGCCATCACATTAGACCATGGTTTATAGAGTCTAGGCTGATTTGCCCTTTCTTTACACACCCAGCTGAAGCACTGGTGCAAGTGCCAATGGCTTTTTCCTTCCCCACTGACACAGCAGAGCAGAACCTTTCTGTATTGTGAACTGCTGCACTATCACCAAGAGCAAATGCTAGTTGTGTTGCTTTCTGAGTACTGGAGGGTTGTAACTAGGAGAACAGGACAGGTTATTTGAAACAGTGCAGAAATTACATGTGTTCTGCAATTTTTTGCTGCCTACATGATAATTGCAAGCGCTGTTCCTGGTTAAAGATTCATGACTGTCTTTGAGACTGCTCCCCAGGGCCTGCAGAATTCCAGTCTGGCTGGCAGTGAAGATCCTTCTGGCCCCAGCCCCTTATTAATTCTCTACCTAGAATAGATTCTGCCACTAAAATGTGCCAGAAATTCAGGGAAGATTTGACTGCTAGGACAATGGTAAATTGCCATCACTGTCTGGGTCCTGTTATATGAGATACGTGTCTGTCATATATTTTTTATTCCCTTGAACTGGCATTTCCTCATATGCACACAGACCAAGCAGGACCCCATGACTGCACTGCACCTGTGTGCCTGCTGGAAGACAGACAATACACATGTATTTGGCTGCAGGGATTGATGCTTTCAGCTGGCCAGCAATGAGTGTGTCCTGATTCTCTGCTCTTTTCATAGACGTGGATGCTCTCATGCCATGTCCAAAAGTTTCGAGGTACTTTTGGTGGATATCAAAAGTAGGTACATGCTAGCAAACATTACAGGTGGAAGGGAAAAATACATTTTTTCCTGCCACTTCTTTAGTGTTACTGGTGTGTGATCAAAAGAGAGGACTGACCTGATTTTCCGCAGTGCTCAGCACCCACACATCCCAGTGAAGCTGATGAGAAGTGCAGGAGCTTAGTGTTTTTGAAATCAAGCCCAGAATATGACTCATAATGCTGTGAAGGAGATACTTGACAACTAAATGAAAATATATACAGATAGAAGGTAGCAAAGCACTTAACATTTTATTGTGAACTAAGCTTTTGGGTGGTGTTTCTATCACAAAGCTACAACTGTTGTATAGCTCTTACAACAGCTTCATTGAAACAATATCTTCTTGTATTTTAACTAGAGAATCCCTGTGCGTAAAGTAAACTACTGCTATATGTTGTAATCATCTATATTTTGGAGCAGGCCTTTGCAAGACCCTGACCACGGCTCTGCTCTCTGGAGAGTAAAACTCATTCGGGCTCAGAGTCAAGTGTTCTCACCTATTTGTACTCGATGTTGTGGTCTGTGTGTTGCTGCTGCTGCTGCTGCGCTGATCCTTCCGTTTGGCTGCATTGCATGTCTGACACACAGCCTAGATATCGAAATGGCGAATCTTCCCAGGGCAGGGAGGAGGAAGAGGCACAAAGCCAACTGGGCGAGGTACTTTGTCATGCTGAGCAGCCTCTGCAACTGCTCTCTTTGTTACTGATTTTGCTGAGAGCTTGGAACGTAAAATTTCTGAAGAGCTGGATTCAGATGCAGCAGGGTTATTGTGGGAAAGCCCAAGGTTATGGTTTGTGAAGCCTACAGCACTGGGCACCAGTCCTGCTGATGTGTCTTGACCTGAATGAGCATAGGTAACTCCAGGCTGGAAAAGAAAAACAGTTTGTGTTGGTTTTCAGTGATTTGGGGCTTGTAACATACAGGTCATTGATACCTTACTAGGTACCCTGCTCCTAACTAGCTACAGGCCTCCAGCCCAGGTTCAAATGTTCCTGACCATCACAGAAGTCTGATTTGCATTTGAACACATGCACAGGAACCCAGGAACACATTTTTATAGCCGGTGAATCATTAGGACCAAATTCTGTGCTATATGAACTCTCAGGGCCGCCTGCACAGCTGGCGAGACATTCAAGACCAGCTGTCTCATTTTCTCTTTCATATACCTCTTAGACAGCTAATTACTATTGAGTTACCAAGAGCTGTTGTCCATAGGAAGTATTCAACCACCACCTAGTCCTTCTGAGACCAAATGTAGCCTAAAATACCTGAAGAGTACTCAGGTCAGGTGCACATGTTTCCCTCCTCTTGCTCCAGCAGTGCAGGACAAGGTCCCTGAATTCAGTTACGTCTAAGGACTAAAAGCCTCCAGCCTCACAATGCTGATTTCTGTTTTACATTTATCTTCCCCGTCCCTCTAGCTGAGCAGAGTTTGGTTCCCTTTGCCCCGCTAGGCATGTGAATCTCCTAGATGGTCAGGAGGACAAATTGTGTCAAGCACGGATGGCAGACGGATGTTATTCCCAGCACAGAAATCCATAGGATAATCAGGAGCTCCCTTACCTTGGCTTTTAGGATACAAAGTTACGCTCAGGTTATCACAGATAGCTAATGCAGTCTAGAGTGAAAGAAGTAAGCTCAAGATGAGGGCTTCTAACAGTACCAGTACTCTAGGATATCCTGGAAGGCAAGGGAGTATAGGGAGCTGGTACCTGATGTCCGTACAACTGGCAGTCCACCTGAAGGTCTTGTGTGGGATGTTTTACCATCACTGCTGTGCAGAAACCAAAATTCTGGCAAAGCAGAACACAGTCAAGAGAAATAATTAGAAAATAGAGAGGGGCTGCATTACAGTTTTTAATTTCGGCACATTTAGAAATTGCTACTTGTTCTCATGTTTTATCTGAGCAGTAAAGTGCTTGCTTTTTAGCCTGCTGGGCTCAAAAGCCAAACTCTTTAAATGCATAAGTAGCAAATAAATGAAACTCCTGTATTCTTCTAGAGTAACAGCCTTTGTATGTCTGGATATGAGGGACAGAAAGAATGTATAAGAATCTAGGTAAAAAGCTCCCACCCCCTAAAACTCCTAGGACTCAGTTTCATCAGAAACAGAAGAATTTTAACATGGTAAAGTATACAGTATAATTCTCAAGAGCCTATCTATCAGAACAAAGCACACTGAGGGCACTGGAAGTGGAGGAGGAGGAAACAGTCTGCCTTTTTTTTTTATGTGACTGTGTACTGTCCAGTACAAAGAGCCTGATTGTCTCAGGTGCTCATTTTAGGAAGAGTAAACAATAACATATATTCTGTTGATTAAAAGTATTCTGTCTCTGGTCCTCAAGCCCTTTTGAATATATTCAAATCCATTAGAATTCAGTCCAGATACCTCAGAGAGAAGAGAAAGGTGTGATACAGCTTTAGGAATGAAATATTGAAAAGCATATCATGATGGTACACATCTCTTGCACTTTGATCCCCACAGGGGTCTATTCCTGCTCCAGTACAAGCACATCCCAGCATGATGCTGCTTTTCTAGCTCAGAGCTGGGGAGATTGGGGCTTATGTGCTGCCATACTCACAGACTGATCCTCGGGCAGCAGCTGACAAGCCCCTGCATTGGCTTTAGCTTCTTCTGCAGAGCAGTTCGTGGCACCCACAGCAAACTCAGCAACAACAGTGTGCGTTGGGTGATACTGATAAAACAGGAAAATTGTTTAACTGAATTTGCACTCGGAAACTGCAGAGCTGCTGAGAAAAGATAAAAGGCAAATGTTGTGGCTTCATCTCCCACTGGAGTGAAAGGGAATCCTGTGGCTAAAATGACACATAAGAGTTGGGAAATTAAGAGCAAATCAGGAGGGCAAATTAGAGCAAGCAAATTGCATCTGTGTGCAAACATAACTAGGTAGCAGGGCACAATTACTGTAGGTGAAATACTCTGTTTACATGAAAGGCTAGACATAGTTCTAGAAATTACCTGTATTTTGGCTCTTCCAATCTCGAGGAGTCTGAGGTAAGAATCAGTGGTTTTGCTGTTATAGTCATTGAGTGCAGCTGACACCGTTTCTAACACCTCTGTGTTGTTTAGACTTGCCAGCAGTGGACAGTCAGGGCAGACTTTGCGAATGTCTTCACTGGAGTCTGCAGAAAGGACAGATCATGTTTTGACCAGATTGTAAATTGTTTAGAAAGACATTAAAGACTCCTTCAGTAACACAAAACACTAACAGTCTGTCCCATATTACAGTGGCAGGAACTTTTCCAGTGCAGGCTATAGATGGCAGTGTGTCACACGACTTGGCCATTCAAATCGTTCTGCAAGGAAAGGTGCTCTGGACTTCAGTAGCACATTTTATATGTTCTTACTCAGTTTTTAGTAAATTTTCTTTCTGGCAACCTCTCTATGACACCAGTGAAAAGGTGCTTCAGCTCACACAAGGAATTATAGAAAAATGAAGCTATTTTAACTTACTGGAGTTGTGTTTGTGTGTGTTATTTAAGTAATCAGTTTTGACAGTAGTACTGAAGACATCTTGTACAGAGCAGAGATCTCACACTGAGCACTAAGAATAGACATTCTGCTTTCCCATGGCAGTATTGAAAATGCTGGATTTAGTAAAGAAGTTGCATCTGCCAGTGGGACTCTGGTGACCAACAAGCACAAGTAAACTCAGACCAACAAGGAATAAAATTCTTAAGGTTAAGCTGCTGAGTGAAAAGAGTCAAATCTGGGACTTGATCCCCAGTTAGTCTTACAGTATCTTAATTGTTACAGCAAAGAGGAGCAAAGAGACAGAGTGGATTTGTAAGGGAATGAAACCAGAAAAGGGGGCTGGGTTTAGAAAACCCATTATCGGTTGTCCTTTATGCCTTATTTATACCCAGCAGTTTAGAATAAGAGAAGCTACTGAACTGCAACCACTGCTATAATAATACTCCAGCCGCTAGATTCAAACCTACAAAACAAAGCCTTTACCTGCATGCGAGTGGCATTTGCTAGCGAGTACAGATAACATCCCATCCACCTTCTGCATTTTGACATCACAGTCACCCTCAACTGCCTAGAGAGAGACAAAAATCAAAGGGTTACATTGTTCAGATAAATTGGATTTTCTGATAAAGGGCCACTAAATTCAAAAGAACAGATCCTGGCTGACCATTCCTGGCCTGATGGCAAAGGCACTGCCAGGCGTGTCCTGGTGTCTGTGATTTTGTAAAAGGCAGATCAGAGCTACAAAATCTGAATCCAAATCTGGATCTCAAAAGTATCAAAAGTAGCAGGATAGCAAGATTATGAACATTTAGTACAGGTTCATCTCTCATATAGAGCAAAGAATATGAATACTTATGAATTAAGACCTTCCACAGAGCTGTTTGATAACATTCTCACTAATCTCAGCTGGTCAGTGGCCATGGTAACAGCAGAGTGTGCTGCCTTGTGTGAGCAACATGATCCAGCAGGGAGGAGATGTCAAAGGCAAAGCTGGAGTCACTGGGAAGAGGGAACAGTTAGAGTTACCTCCCCCCAGATGGAAAATAGGATCTGAGCCCTGATGAATACAGGGGTAGATCATGATTCATATTTAGTGAGCTCTGTGAATTGGGCCAATTCTAGAAACAGCAGGCTCAGACAACAGTTTCACTGCTTTGGTCAGGGAAAGCGTCTCACAGCTGGATCACACTTGCATAAGAACAAAATATCTGAGGCCAGTAAATTCCAGCTGAGCACCACTTCAAAGGCAGAGCCCTATCTGAAGGGAATAGCTCATCTGCAGTCTTAACTAGGAAGAGATGGCTTGGTGGAATTGCACCAGGTAACAACCCACATGTAGCCAAGGGAAGGGTATTTTTGCACAGATTCACAACCTGCCCTATCTGTGGTTTGCAATGAGGCAGTGACATCTGGGCTGACCAAAGGGTCTGAATCTGGAGCCCTGAAAGAACGCCCCATGGCATTCATGGACTGCATGTGGGATGTTATCCTGTTCGGATAACAGGACATGAAAGAAATCCAGGAGTGAAATCCTTCATGACATGAAGGCAATGAAGTCAGCAAGGAGATTACAAGTGATTGGGTGGTTATAGGCTGTTACAGTGATATAACATTTGCTTGGGAATCTGCCTGGCCTCTGGCATCAACATGTTGAACATGTACCTTTGGACCCAGCTGGTAGTGTTCAGGTACTCACATGTTCTGCAAAGCTCCTCACTGTGCAATTTGCAAGAGGTGTCGGGCTGAGAATAGGGCACTTGGTCTCCAGTAAGTCAAGTTCAAGAAATATGATGTCATTATTTGGCCCCTGAAAGAAAAAAAAAAGAAACCATTGGAATTGTCATAATTTCTTCACAAAACCTCACCAGATTTCTTCCCTGGGGCTGCGCTGGGGTCTCTATTGTTGACTGTCATGGGTAACTCCAGATATACACTGGAGTTACTGAAAAGGTCCTTACTATTTAACTTCATAAAAAACCAGGACTACAGATCTGGATTAAGTCAAGATAATCACCCTGATTTAATTCCAGCTAATAAAGAACAGGCTCATAAATTTTGGAAAGTCCAGCTTGTATGTAGTGAGTCAGTTCTCTTAAGTTAACTTAATTTTATTTTGTTGAATAGTTTCAAAAAATCAACAGCTTTTTTTTGATTAAAAAACTTCTTGTTTCTATAACCAGATACCAAAAAACCACCAGTGAACATTGACCTGTCTTGCTTAGTCCATTGGAACTACACTGAGCAGCACCAGTTCCTTTGCATCTGTAACATAAGACGCAGTTCCTTAGGTTCCCCAGGTCCAAGATTGATTCTGATGTTTGAGTCATGAGTGATTCTATTAAAACCAATTAAGTAATTTTAGTGAAAAAGCATTAATATGAGCAAAGCAGTGTCACCAGTATTTTTGTGTGGGTAACTCTGGACACACTTCTAATCTCATTTTTGTCTGTTCTAAATGACTTTGGTATCTTCTCTTTCATAGCAAGAGGAAAACCACCATGGAGTTTCACTGAAGTCATTGTTTGGGACTATTTTCCATGTTGTAAGAGAATCGAAGGTTCTGAATTGGCACATACATTGTATTTGTGACCATTTCTGTGGCCTTTCTAGGTGCCTACAATGATGGCAATAGATCTTAGGGAAAATAAGCCACTGTTATTTCCATTTAGACCCCTTGGCAGCTCGATGGGACATTAGGTAAAATTAATGCCTACTACAATTCACTAATAGCATGGAGTTATGATAGGTATGTATTTAGCCAATAAATAATTACCTGCATCTCAAAGATTATCCTCAGTTTTTCTCCAAATTAGCTACTGGGCTCACGAATCAGCACCTGGAATGATCTGCCCTAGCAAACGTGCTGCGTTTGTAAACCGAGCCCTTTCTAGCATTGTACAGAAACGTCTGAACATTTCTCTCTCCCCCTCTGTTCTGCTCTTTGAGAGATGCATTCCAGTGACCTGGATTCTCCACTGCTACCAGGTGTCCTTGCCCCATTTAAATCAACAGAGCCATGCAGATTTCCCCATGTGAGGATACAACCCTTGGAGGCCCTTGAACTGGTGATTGCCAAGCATCCCCAGGTGAACACAGTGTTCTGCCTGCAAGCTCCTCACTTACCTGGGGTACCACGCGGATATCCTCGATTCTGTTTAAGGCAAACTTGAATCCATGATGACTGCGGCCATTAATATAATTCACAGCAACTTCAGCTGCTGCTACAGATTCTGGGTCATCACAGCCCAAGGGAGCAGGGGGAGCTGCTGGTACAGCTTTGTGAATTGGAAGCTGAACAAGCAGTATTAAAGCTACTAGTGCCTTCATGGCACCTGAGGAAAACTGATCCCTTTCAGAAATAAAGATCTAAGAATACAGTTCAGATGGTAGCTAGGTAGCAAGAACTGGGGCCTCATTTATATAGTACATACCTCAGATTTACATGAGCACACGCCTGATATTTGTCCCAGTTCCAAGAAGCATTGCAAACAACAAAAGAGAAAAGTAAATGTTAGGACATCAAGCTGACTGATTAATATTGGCCAAAGTAAATTGTATCAGGTAGGATATTGCGAAGTCTGCTAAAGCAGCTTAAGAAAAAAGTGTCAGCAAAAATGTAACACAATTTTTAGACACTTCTACCAGTCAAACACTGTCCATGTAAGAGGAATATGATCCCTTCTATTAAATGTGTAGAGATGCTAGTGCTAATTAAGCTTTCTTGTAAACAGGACACATTCTGTTGGGGCCCAAATCTCACCAGACACCAGTCTAAATTGTGAGATCAGTAACATGATAATTTAGAAAATGGAATTTTAAGTAGTTCTAAGGATTGCATTCAACAGTAAATGTAATTGAATAGCAACTTTTGCTACTGAATTTATTTGGAATAGGAAATGAGGCGTAGTTCCTAAATCTTTTGCATCAGCTCTTTCTTTCTCTGAATAATCTGAATATGTCCAATAGTTCTTGGAGTTTTATTTTGCAAAGGAGGCATCTCGTAGGGATGTTTCTGGAATATGTTGTACAGATTTGAGGATTTGGCAGAATATCCTAAAGAGCACAAAGTGTTTTAAGGAGAATGGAGAGGAAAATTAGCTGCTTAAATGCTTAGGAATGCTGGATCCAATCTTATATTTACATTCACAGTGTGCATATTTACAAAAGAGTGACTGGCTAAAAAAAATATTTTATGTAGCAGAATATAGCATCTATGATGTGTCCAGAATTTACAATCTTTAATTTAAGATGAGATGACTTTGGCTAGATAGATTCTAGCTAGACAGACTGGCTCAACCCATAGAAATGTTTTTCCTGCAGGGATTTCAGAGTAGATTTCTACCATCCATGTTACAGCAGTGATCAGACTGCACAACAGTAAAGGTCCCTTTGGGGTTTAACATATCTGAATCTCTGTTGTCATTTTTAGAGTTGAGGATCTAGCTGCAGATTTGAGATGAATAGAAGGACTTCGTCATAGTTAGAAGTTAGGGTTTTTTATTTTAGATAATAAGTATTTCTCCTCAGCTTGCACGGTATTGTGAGAGAGGCTAAAAGTTTTGGGAAAAGATGCAGTCTTGAGTCATGCCTCTCTCTTCTAGAATCTGTGAATACAGAAAACACTATAAATAGAAATGGTTCACTTGGACAAATTATGTGATAACGAAGGAGAATGGGAAGAAACTAAAAAGATCAGATTATTTGCTTCAGTTGTGTGGCATGAGCTGTGTTTTGGATGCTAGGATTTGCTAATTGAAGAGATCCGTGGGGAAAAGAAAGGCTTTTTTTCTCTCTCACATTAAAAAATTGGTCTGAGCATTATTTGTTTCTTCTCCATGACTTGAAGCAGGTGTTATTTGGCATTTTTCTGTTGTGTGGATGATCATTTGTTTTCCTGACTTTGGCCTGGAACTATTAGAGAATTAAGGTTTGGTGTCCCAAAAACACACTCCAGGTATTCCTTGTGGGCATCTTCTGAATCATGGCAAATTTATTTAGAAAGATAGTATTTTACTCTTTATTGTTAAGGCACAGTTCAGTTTCTAACCTGTAAATCTTTTAATTCCCTTTTTCCTTTTTTTGGTATGAAACATTGAGGTGAACTTCCACCAAGCGCAGATTGAAATTGTTTTTCACCTGAGTGACATATAATTATCCCAGTGAAGGATTTAGAATATTATTTATAAACTTTGTGTGGTCATTACTCAGTTTCTTAGGTTACATCTTTCTACTTCAGAATTGCAAATACTGTAGAATGTATAACATTTCTGCAGTCAAGCTCTACATATTCCTGAATATAATATATAACCCAGTTCAGTCAACTTCAGGTTCCAGTTTCAAAGAACAACTTAAAACCTCAAATAGCAAACAGGATTTATTATCTTCTTTCTTCCGTCTTCATTGTCACTCACATTTTGTATTCCATTTACCAAGCAGGACAAAAAGGAAATACTTTGAAGCCTGCTGTACCTCTCCTTAGTTTCTCAATAGGCTTACTCAAGCCCTTCCCCTCTTGGTGACTGTGTGAACTTCCTTTGTGCGCATACAGAGGGTCAGAAATGTGCCCACATGATTATTAATGCTCAGTGCAGTGTGGAGTATTTGCAGTTGGCAGGTTTTGGGTGATTTGTGACATGTGTGAGGAAATTTGTATTTGGTTTTTATGTTTGGGAAAGGAGTTTAAAAATACAATCAGGTGGTTTGGCTACAGGTAATATGACAAAGGAGCCTTTCACCTTTTGGGTACAGACTGACACGCATCTGCCTAATTATTTGCTCTTAAAGTGGGATTGCTGATGTCAGCTCCCTGCAGGCCTGTGGCCCATCACGACTGGCCATTTAAAGCACCCTCACTCAAAGAGGCAATAATTGCAGAGATAACTTCTCACTGAACTCAGTGCAGATCTATTCTCTCTCTTTCACACCTGAGACATAGTAATACATTTTGCAGTAGTGGCTGCAAATAGTTCTTAAAGCATAAGAAAGTGAGCAGAATTCCATGGGCTCCTGCACAGAAGGTGACATCTTAACCCCGCTGAAGTGAACAAGTCTTCCACAGAATCACAGTATCACTGAATGGTTGACTTTGGAAATGACATCTGGGGGTCACCTTGTCCAACCCCACTGCACAAGTAGGGAGAGCCACTTTGAAACAGTTGCCCAGAACCATGTCCAGGTGCCTTTTGATAATCTCCAAGAAAGGAGACTCTACAACCTCTCTGGGCAACCTGTACCCATGCTTGGTCGCACAGTAAGGTGTGTTTCCTGATGTTCAGACAGAACCTTCTATTTCAGTTTGTGCTCATTGCCCCTGCCCCTGTCACAGGATACCACTGAAAAGAGCCTTTCTCCATCCCCTTTGCACCCTCCCTTCTGGTATTTATATCCATTAAGCCCTTCCAAGCCTTCTCTTCTCTGTGCTAGGTAGTCCCAGCTCTCTCAGTCTTTCCTCACAGGAGATGCCCCAGTACTTTAGTGACCTTTGTGGTCTTTTGCTGCACTGTCTCCAGTATGTCCCTGTTCCTCCTGTATTGAAGAGCCCAGAACTGGGCACAGAAACCAGGTGTGGCCTCCCCGGTGCTGAAACAGGGGAAGGATCACCTCCCTAAAGCTGCTGGCAATACTATGCCCAGTGCAGGTCAGGGTACTGTTAACCCTCTGTGCAGCAAAGAACATCATTGGCTCAACTCAGTGCCTGCCAGGTCCTTTTCTGGCAAGCTGCTTTCCAGCTAGGTGGACTGCAGTGTATTTTCCTACATGTCCTCCTCCAGGGGCAGGGTTTCAGACTTCTTACTGAACTTCACGAGGTTCCTGTCAGCCCAGTTCTGCAGCCTCCCAGTGACAGCATGACCCTCTGGCATATCAGTCACTTCTCCCAGTTTTGCTCATCATCCAGGTCCTTGATGAAGATGTTAAACAGGACTGGACCCCAGTATTGCCACCTGTGGTGCACCAATACTGACTGGCCTCCATCTCGACTTTGTGCCACTGATCAGCAGCTCCAGGCCCGGCTGTTCAGCCAGTTTCAATCCATCTCAATCCACCTTTCACATCAGTGGTGTGAGACTTTGGCCCTGGTGAATTAGGTTGCCTGAGAGACTTGACAAGTCTTCACTGTGATGGAAGCAGAACAAGCTGGGTTTACTGCCCTTGTTATATAAAATACAGTATTGATTCTATGCTCAAAAATTGAGGCTCCACTGGATCTCAGTTCTTAATAATTCATATAAACCACAATGGAAAGGTGAGTTGATGGTTTTCTTTTTTGCTCTCTCTCTTTTTTTTTGGTTGGATGCTTGGAACAACTAGTGATGATTGGAAACTTGCTGCCCCTGCTCAACCTCATCTGGGAAAAAAGCAAAGAACCACTTCCCTAGATGTCAAATTGACACCTTCCTGAGCTTAAAATTCAAGAAAATTAACCAAGCAAACAGATAAATATCATCTTTTTAAAGCTTCAGATCAAAGTTAAACACTTGTGGGGATTTCTGAGGCTCTCTTTTCAGATTACTGAGACGTCATTTTTTGGTAAAGCAGACAGAACCAGTCCAATTCTCTGCACCACATCAAAAGATGCATTTCTGAGCAGTCAGGCATTGTACAGTACTGCAAAACTTAATCACCTTTTGCTTTACACTTGATTAAGTACATTACTTTTGGATCATCGAGTTCACAAGATATTGGAACATCAGGGCTGTCTTCTATATAGCCATCACCTACTCAGAAACCTGCACGCAAAGGCAAGAAAATGTCTGCAGGGAAAATGTCAGAAAGTTAGAGTCACCAGCCTTGTCAAGGCACCATATTGCTCCCTTAAATGACAGTATAATCAGCATTTAAAAATAAAGTGTGTGAAAACCCATAGAGGTCTGAGAAAAACCTCAAGACAAATTAGACTAATTGATTTGCATAGTCTTATTGGCCCCTTTCCACTACATGGGCAAATCTTCAGCAGATGTAAATTGGCTCAGAATCACTTCAGTCCAAGTCCCCCAGTGATCCTATACCAGGAATTTCAGGCTGCAGAAAAACTGTGAAGTTTTACCGGATTGTAATAGTAGAATATTATATGTAAATTAATTTCTTCTTATTAAATATGAGAGTCTTTAGGAGAAGGAAGGCTGACCATGTGCTCTAGTTTGTTGTGCTATTTGCAGTTGAGAAATTCCTTACTGTGAGAAATAAAGTGTGCAGACAATGGCATCTAATTCGGGAGCTTGTAGTCCTGGATGTCCAGCTAGAGATTCCTTTTCAGTCAGCTTTGCTGATCTCAATCTGTTAATCTCTATTTTCTTTTAGCTGTAGGATGAAAATAACTATTTTCCCTTTTAATTCTGTGATCTGAAATAACTCACTGAATTTTGTAAAAATGTTTGGTACCACTGGGTAGAAGGATGTATGCAAAACATTAAGGGAATCCAAGAGTCAAGAAAACCAGATGCCTATTAGTAAAACCTTAGATAAGATGATTTCCTGGACTTATCAGAAATGTAGCAAGATTGAGAGGGTTGAAATTTGGTCTTCCAGATTTAGTGTTTATTATTTCAGAGATATTTTTCACTGGTTAGAGTTTCTTTAAAAAAACTGTACTGCTGTTATTTTTCTTTTCATTTGAAAGAGCATAAAAAGTCAAGAATTTTGAAAATTTTACTGAAATGGAATTTTTAATTTTTGACCAGCTCTCCCAGACAAAGCCAACCAAGTCTATTTCTGTTCTGTTCTCTCTTGTTCTATTTTGCTCCTCTATTGTCTATGCCACTGAAATACTTGAGTGCCTTCCAGAAGTACATCAACTGACAAAACTAGCATTTGTTACATGAAAGTCTATTCTCCTTCTCTTCCCAGTGGGAAGATTATATAAGATGTTTTGTCTTAGTGAAGTTTTTGATTGATTTAAATTTTCCTCCCCATTTCCGCATTTTCCCTGCTCTGTGTTTTGGTGTTGCAATCAGTAACAAGAGCAGTTTTATGAGTGGAGGGTTTTCAAGCCCCTGATTGACTTACCCTGTGTTATGCTGACCTGGTATGGGAGACCCCCCCCTTCCTAAATTTGTTATACTTTTTTACCCTTTTATCGAGGTCAAAGTTATTTATGTTGCCATGCAACTCTAAACAGTGGGATATTTTTGCTTCAGCCCTGCAGGGATGTCATGGTTCTCTCAGTATCATTCCTGTGCAATTTGATGGGTGTGGGAAAGCTGTGTTGGAGATGGATAGGTGGCAACTGTGAAATCAGAGATTAGCAGCTAAGGAAGGATTTAGGGGGTTTTGGCTTTATGTTCTTACACTATAGTTTGCTCTTCCAGCATATATGGGTGTTCCCCTGATCAGTGCTTCATACCAGAACCTAGAACAAACAGAGCAGGATACCTGGGAAGAGACTGCAGGGCTGAACCCCAGGAGCAAACAGTGGATCAGAAGCAGAAGCAGGGTATTTCCCACTGAGTAAACAGACGCCCTGCAGTCACACTGACCTCGCCTCATCCCCATGAACAGCAAGGGAATTTCAGCTCCGCTCACTGGGAGGGCCAGTGACTGTCCTGGCATTACCAGGGTGTCCACACACACATGGCTCCAGTTTAAAAACACAAATTGAAACATGCCACATTAATTCCTTCTACTTACAGGAACATTTAAAAATGTAAATGCATGATTTGTCTGGGTGTTGTCATGTTCTATGACGCTGTTAGTCTCTTTGATGGAGAACTCCGCATGATAACTCCACATGTTATCTTCCCTTGCTGAGTTAAATGCTGAAATTTAGTAGCAAGTGTTAGGGGAAGCCTGCTGTGCTCTCTGGATTCCCACATGCTCAGCGGCAATGACATATTTTTGATGTGAGAAACGAAGTTCACTCTTGGCACTGTAGGTAAGTGCTTTTTCCACTGAGTTTTATATAAAAAACTGCACATTCATTCTTATGCTGTGGCAGTCTGGGAACATGAAATTATTCCCTACTTATGCTGGGCTACTGCTTTGAAAATAGTGCATGTGTTTCCATGTGGAGGCTCATTGCCATGAGTGGCGGGAGGGTCCACACTATTCCAGGCAGGGCTAGGAAATGGCAAGTAGGAGGATGGCAAACTGATATCCTTTCTCACCTTGGAGCACTCCTTCAGGGGCATGACAAACTCAGTCAATATCCCAGTGAGATTAACATAATTCTGACAAGCAAGAGAGTTTTAAAAAAATTAAAGTTATTTATTTTTAGTGAGGCAGATGATCAAGTCTTTTGGTTTTTTTTTTTACTGCTACATGTCCCTAAATCACCCATTTAATTCAACTCTCTGCTGCCTTCCAGCCACATGGCTAAAAATCTGGAAGTAAGATCGGAAACATGAGGGGGACATTTTAATTTAATAGCGTGGAGGCGATATATTAATAACACATTTGCAACAGGGGAAGTGGGTCTTTCCAAGTTAGTGCAATTTGAAAGAATTTATACAGACATTCCTGCTTAAGGAGTTGAAATTTTGCATGTTAGACATAAAGTACGGATGACTTTTATGACAACAAAGTAACTACACTTACAGCTTTCCTAGCTTAATTTACACAGCCTCGGATTCACAGCAGACAGGGACCCCAGGCTGTCAAGAGCAATAAACACGAGGCTCTCTGAACAGACACACCAGTGCCCAGGTGACCTCCTCCTTAGTGTCTCAGAGAAAGGGAGATGTGAATGTGAGCATCATGAGCTGATTAAAAACAACATCCAGTGACACATTTCTATAAAGAGGTGCACGTCAACACTTTTTCCCTGAGATGTTTGTGAATTTGTTAAGTTTCATTATGCCAGAGGAAAGAGAGCTGTAGCTTTGTTTACATTCAGCCCAGAAATTCTGAACCAGTGATGTTAAATGCTGCCAGTTAGAAATTGTACATGTAACTGGCTAGTGCAGAACACTGCTTTTGTACTCGATGATTTATGAATAAAACAGGCAAAAAGAACTCACAGAACTGCTCTGCTGAGGCTACAAGGTTCTGTACTGGGCATCTCAGCCTTTGCCCCTGGCATACCTCCTCTGCTGTTCTGTTGAGCATCGTTAGTCTCAGTGAGTTTCTGGTTTTCCATTAGTTATTTCCACTCTTCTGTCTCTTGAATCTTTTTGAGTCCTCTTGTCTAACATAACTAGTCTGGGTCTACATCATAATTTTCTTCCTGTCAAATATATCTCAAATCCCTGTTTTATCTGTCACTGTAGCTCAGTATGTTCATATTATGATGATCTCCATATGATGATCTCCTCTACCACTGGTCCTACTCCCTAAGTGAGGCTGTATTTCATAATTTCTCCCAGTGGTTTCCCATTTACAAGAATATCAAGCTCAATTTTCTGCTCGCATCTGCAAGGCCCTGGCCAAGACCAGACTTTCTTGCTTGACTTTTCACCTGGATCTCACACTGTCCTTTCTGCCATCACCATCTCTTTGAGCCATTCAGCCTTGTCACTGACAGGTATGTCTCTTTCACTCTCTTCAGAAAAAATCCCACTTCTGAGCTTGTCCTTGAGGCCATCACCTCTCTGAGTTCTCACAGGGGCTGAAAAGCTGCCCCTTGTCACATTATCTGCAGTAAAGTGTTACAAGACTTTTAAACCCGTATTTGTTATATGGGTGGCTGCACTGACACTGGAAAATTTTTAGGACTTCACAATGCAAAATGAAATTGTGAATTCAACCACTGTGTTTCTGTTTTGACAGGTATTTTCTTAATCTGCCTTTAAGAGCACACATGGCAATGCCACTCTAGGGACAGTCTTATCTTCTTTGCTTACCAAAAGCAGTTTGGTATGAAATGTTCCTTTGAAAACAATCTTATCTGGCCCCTTCCTAACTCTTGCCTTCGTTTTGGGATATGTGAGGACCAAGAAACCACCCTGTGGTTCACACACAAGTCTTGCAAATGAGACTGTCCTTGGGGTAGCTGGATGAAAGCCTTTCACTGGCAAAAGGGAACATATAATATTTACTTGCTATAGAAGAGTAAGTGAGGTCTAGTTCATACATTTTGAAACTTTTGAGTTCCTAAGAGAAAGGTTGGTAATACTGGTGTCAGACATTGTTATTTGTCTTGTTATATAACTCACCTGGAGCTCAACTGCAGTAGTAAGCATTCATTAACATGGGAGAGTAAGGTTTGGATAGGATTATGATGTTGCAACTCCCTGGTACTTTCTGAAAGGAAACAAGATCTTTTGCAAACTTTGGACCAATAAAAATACAGTAGTTGTCATTTGTCTTAAGTTTCTTGACAATTTATTTGCTCCATTTGTGTGAAGCTTCCATCTAATGACGCAAGTTAAAAATTCAGGTTTTGAAAAAACTGCTGCGTGTTGGTTAGAAACCTTGCAATCTAAAATCTCACTCAGAAGATATTTCCAGAAAAAGTACTTTTCTGAGTACAGCTGAAGATGTTAAAGATGATTGTGTAATGTTATGTGTGTATTATAGCAACAGGTAAAGACAGAGCAGTAAAAGGGCATTTCTTTGCTTGAAATTCCCACCTATTGCCAGTGTTCATCTCTTTCTTGGCTTTTGATATAGCCCTGTAAGTTTTTGAGAGTCAGCTACTTGGGGCAGGCTCACAGAAATGCCAGGACAGATGGACCAATGTACTGCATGTGCTTTGGAGAGCTGAAGCACTGTTGCAAAGAATTGCTGAGACTATTTGTGCACAGAGAAACAAATAACTCATATTCCCAGCTCTGTAATCAAAAGCCATTCTTGGCTGGGGGAGATCCCTGCAACAACATTCTTGCCTCCCCTTGAGAGAAGGAAGCCAATGATTATTCTGTTACCCTTCATTATCATTCAGTGTGGTATAAACTGCCCAGGACTTGAACTCTCAAGTGCCCGGGAGGGCCAGTACATGAATATACCTTGTGTCAGCAGAGGCCATTTCAAATAATACAGATGATGACAGATTGATGTTGGTAGCTCATTAGGCAAAGCACTGACCGAGACATCAAATTCCTTTCAGCGAGAACACAGCTGGAGCATTTGCTGTTGTGCATTAAAGGAGAGACACATTTTTCTTCTTTGATTTCTCTTGCTTCCTGCTTCCCATGTTTGCATCAGACAGTGCCAGCCATCAGATCTGTCATTGTGTTTGACTTTCCTAATGTGAACAGCTGTGCCAGAAGAATCAAGGTGTAAAGCTAAACCCAATCTACAGGTATAGTATATATATAGTATATTTCAACAAAAGACCTGTGTTCACAGGCCTCCTGTGGCACACAGATTTTAATATAACACTTGGTTTCTAGCTTGTGCAGATCCAATAATACAATCTTCCCACCCAGATAGAGAACAGATTTCTGAAACAGTGTAAGGTGTATTCAGATTGCTGTCTCCTTGATATGCAAACTCCTGCTCTTGTGGATTATGCTTTCACACTTTTGGGGCATGCCTTAACCTGTGTGGTTTAGCTGGTAGCCTTCTGCCTCTTCTTGAAGAAGATGGGGAGAAGTTTTCTAAGCAGCAAAGGCTGCCACAGGTCTCTACCTACCTGTTGCAGTCCAACCAAGGAAGCCAGGTGACTTCTGCTGCCATCACATATCCCCCCAGTGATCCAGTCTGTGGAGGGAGACAAAGTGCACTGCACAATGTGCTGCAGAGGAGAGAGGGAGGTCCAGGCTTTAATGGGGGAGGGAATCTCCAATCCATATTTGGTCCTTGTGCCTAGCAAGGATGAAATACTTCTTAGTCTGGGGACTAAGTAAGGACAAACACATCTGGGGCTACTTGGTCATTGCTGTGTCAGTGCAGAAAAGGGGAGTCCACAGCTGCTGAGAGGAACCACAGAGATGCGATGGACACCAGAGGAAGAAATCAAGGGAAGGAGAGGAGGAGGGGAGTATTTAGCCGTTGAAAAGTCCTCAGGGTGAGGATGGACGCTGAAATACCTGGGGGTCTGTTGGCTCCTGCTGCACGTGGCAGCTCATCAGCCACTGTTGATTCCAGGCAGTCGATCTGGCACCACTGCAGAGAACAGAGGTCTGGGGCTTTGTATTCACTAGGTGATCTTACAGTACACTGGGTGCTTTATCCCCGCAGTGCTTTTCATATCCAAAATGATTTTACAAACTGTAAAATTGCATTTATACAAAATATAGTATTGGAATAAACATCACTGCCATTCTAGTATGGCAAATGTCACAGCTGATTGCCATGGTACAAAAACGATGTTTTAAAGTGAATGTGTTTTTGTTTCCTGTTTACTGTAGTCTGCTCTGCTCTTAAGTCTGTGTCTTTCAGGTGTGGTCTAAGGTATCTCCATAGAGTAAACTGCAAGAGTCGTGATGAACTGCTTTAAATAGAACTGGCTTTAAATAAAGTCAATGAGAAATGATGTTATGGGGCAGGAGCCTGTCAGACGTTTTCTTAGTCTCCATGTTGTGCTAGACTGACATGAAAAGATTAGCTTTAACATTATGTCTAATGTTACTAGTCTGATGATTCACCTACCTTTTATTTATTTTATTTGAATTTAGTATGTAACTGTTGCTTTGGTCTTAATTTATGTAACCAGTGGCCAAATGCACTGTTTTCTTAGTAATTCTTGCATTACAGAGAGCTAAATACAGTGACAGTAACTGCACCTGGCAGTCTACCATCTGGGTACATGCTAATAAAATAATCATCTGCATAATTTTGGAAGTCATTGCAGATACTGGGGGGAAAATGTATTGGGTTTGAGATGAAAATTGCAGGCAGCCCGGTAGAATAATAATGATACAAATAATTTCCCCTAAAATCCTGGAATGGTCTCTATTGGGATTTGTTTTACATGCATCATGAAGCTGCCTATGTTAACTTTGCTTTGATATGAAAGGTAAATAGAGGATGAATGATTAAATAATTTCTATTCGCTTTTGTTGAAAAGAAAATTTAAGTCAGTAAGAAATGAACAATTTTTCTGCTGTATTATGACAGTAATGAGGGAGGAAAACCTTTTTTCCTTGCATCTCTAAGTAATAAACTAATAAGGCTTGCAGATCTCAGTCACAATTGGGTCCCACTGCTAGGATCAATATGTTTTTGTCAGTCAAAGACAGTTTGTTCTGTAAGGAATATGTGCCCTTTACTTCTTCTGCATTCTGAAATCAACTGTAACTCACCCCAAAGATGCCCCCTAATAAATCCAGTAAAAGTAATAATTCCATAAGAAGTATGTCTCTGTGAGAAGAAACACATGGCTCCAACAGATTAGTGCTGTATTCATGAGTAAATTCCCCTATTCCAGCCCACAGGCCCTTTCTGCAGTTGGAGCTGAACACAAAACATCTTTTTGGGGGGCAGGAATAATTTCTGAAATAGCTATTTTCATCTCCAGTTCCCACTCTGTCCCCATCCAGTTTATATTTACCAGAGACACTGGGGAAGGTGCAACAGTGCCCATGAAAAACCACTGGAGCCATGACTGGTTGGTATCTTGGGTAGAGCAGGGAGGGGGAGTGGAGATCTTTGGATATTTATGACCTTGGATGCCACAAATTGAAACCTCTCAGCAACTAAAGCCTGTGAAAAGAATTGTGGGAGGGAAAAATAGGAAAGCCCATTAATTCCACTGCAAGTAATCAGCATGGAAAGTTTTGTAGATATTTTAAAAATCATTATTAGCCTGTCCCTTCAGACTAGGGACAATGTGGGATACTTAACACTGAAGTTTGTACTCAGGCTTTTGGGTGATTGATACTCAAATGGAAAGCTTGAGCTGGGAAACCAGTTTAGCCAACTTTGAAGGGACTACAGAATGGAAAATATACCAAGAGCAAAAGACATAACAAGATGGGGCTAAACAGGCTTGCAGACTACTATGGGAAGCTTATGGAAGAAGAGAGGAAGAGATGAACAGGCTTTCTTAGAGCAGAAGTTCAAGTTTGCTGTGTAATAAAGGTCAAAGAAACTGAATCCGAAATAAGAGCATGTTTTTGAAGATAAGCTATTAGGGCAGAAGAACTCGTGCCTACAAACAAAAAATGCTTCAGAGTAGCTAGGAACTAGAGGAGGTGCTGTGCATGAACTTCAGAACATTTTACCTGCAGCCAAACTCTCTTAATGCTTAAAATTTTTGGTGTTCAGAAAACTGTGGAAAATGTGCACAAGCGGCATGTCCCAGAGAGGCATATTCTGGATGCAGGGGTTTGTACCTTCAGCGAGATGGTGAACATGCTGGCAGAAAATTAAGGAGATGGTGCTACTAATAGGTTTTAATCACGGGGCTCAGGGACTGCCCCTGCCAACTGTTTTCAGCCACGGCTCCATGCCTGCAGTCCAAATGCCAGGATCCGTGCCTAATGCTTCCCAACCGCAGCAAACTCGGGGCAATCTGGCAGATGTCCATCAGAGGTACTCAACCACACCTGTGGCACTGTGACAGGTCGAGGAAACGGGGCAGGCGTGGAGAATGGAGCAGGCTCAATTCCCACGTCTGTCCCGAAGGCGTGGGTTGGCGTTACGGGTCGGCTGATGTAGCGGCTAACTGCCCCGGAAAGGGGAGGTCCCATTCCCTGCTCCTGGCCACAGGCTCTCACCCTCTGGCATTGCTCCTTCATTCGCCCAGCCATGCAGTGAGGTGATGCAGGGAGTTCTGCCATCAGAAAATGAATCACTCATTGTGGTGAGGTTGGCTCTTTGGCAGATTAACCCCAGGAGTTGGGTTAACACGGATTCTGCGAGTGGCTGTGCAGCCACATGGGAAACAACAGCCACCAGCAGGGAACCTGGATAACTAACCAGTTGAGTCACCGAATCATACAAATTTGTTTGGAAGGGATCTCTGGAGATCATTGGGCAAACTGCCGACACAAAGCAAGATTATCACCGGCATTACAGCGGTGGTGGGAGGCACCGGCTGTTTCAGCTTTGGTTTCTCTGCGTGTGAAACAGGGGTAACACCACACTGGGGAAGCTGAATACCTGTTTGGTGAAGCATCTGGAGATCCACAGGTGACAAGCACTGCCTTAGCTTCAAGGACATATAAGACTACTCAAAGCTGCCGGGGGTCAAGGATAAGAATTCTGTTTTTCCCGGCCTTTATATAAGGCTTGTGATATGGATTCATGTTTTAGGCACAAGAATGCTGAATTTGTTCAAATATTAAGATTTCTAAGCACAGCTTATAGAAGAAAATACAACCATATTGGTACATAGGCCATTGAAGTGGGGATGATACAGCCCTAAATATTCATCTGTTTCCCCGTAGATTTAAAAACAGTGACTGCCTGGAAGTTATTCCTGATGTGATACTGGCTGTCATATTTGTTTACCTAAACTGAATGATGTCAGAATAGAAAGACCTTCTTTGCTCCTTTATAGTAGCTTCCATCTTTCAGACTGGATCAGGTATAAACAGTCCTTCAAAGAAAATATTTACTTTTCATCAGAAGTTTACATAATATGTTCTCCAAAGGAACAAATACTGTGTTTCAGCACAGTTTGAAACATGGGAGATGGAAAATAAGTTAATGAACAACATTTAAGTCAACACCAAACCACTTTCTTTCTCTAGTAAATACCCAGACCATCGCACTGTGATGCAATAAGGAGAAGTTCACGGTCAGTCTCTTTTAACTCACTCTTTATTATATTTTTGGGACCTCATGCAAAATTCTACACTGGCCTTCAAAGAGTTAACTGCAGGCAGGGATAAATAATGCATATATATAGTTTAAGGTGAGGCTGATCTCACTGGAGAAGTCCGAATGAGAATTATATACAAATATTATAAATATATGGGAATGAATGGAGAAAGCCTTAGAATTGCCCCTAGAGGAAGGAAGAACCTGGTGATAGATACTGTGGGATTCTTAAAAAAAAAAAAAAAATTAATGCCTAACTGACAACACAAGAGAAAGGCGTGGAAGGAGTAAGAAATACCAAAAGTTTGTGACCTCAGCCCGTGGCAGGGGTCTTGCCTGCAAGTCCTGTGCTGGAGAAGAAACAGAGTTTGATTTCCTTTCTGGGAATCAGGATCTCCCCAAAACAAGCCCATGCCATTTGGGTTCAGTACTGGAGGCTGCTGGCTGGTGTGGGGATGCTTCAGCAGCTGGGCAGACCCAAGGCTGGGTATGACTTTAAAATAGAGGAGTGAGACCTGAAAAGAGCTACATTTTTGCAGACATGCATGAGGATATTGTGGTTCATCCGAGAGACAATCCCAGTCCATTTAAGCCTGATGACGATGGTACATTTTGCATCTTTTCATTTTATGACGATCTATAGCCTTGTTCCAAACATAACAGGAATTAGCAACAAACTGCCTGCTTACCACTTCCATAAAAAATATAAAAGCCTTTGGCAGAGATGGAAGAGAGAAAATGTCACAGCAAAATCTGTACTTGCACAGCAAAATCTGTACACTTTTATGGAGGGAAGTGGGCACGGGGGACAAGGCACTTTTTGTCCTAGAACCCTTTCAGACTGGGCACAAGAAATGAGCAAGCAGAACCTCAGGCTTGTGATTGGAGAAGAGCAAATAAAAAATGCCTCGTATTTCCAAGCAGTAACAACAGGGTTACTTGACTTGTAACAGTAGCACGTAAGACTTATGGATAGACTTTCCAGGGAAGAGTAATATGAGACGGAGGATAGGAGGGACAGAGAAAGTGGAATAAATGTAATAAGCTTTTACTAATGTTGGGTCATGTCACACTACTATTTTTATGATAATCAATTTTCATAGTCAGGAAAAATGTAGTGGATCTCCTAGGCTTTAGTATCTGATAGCTGCTATATGGGGAATTACTAAAGATGTTACTAACCTGTTATAATTCTGCTGGCTAAAGAGGAGACACAAAAATATGTACTATGAATAGGAAAGGTATCAGCTTGGAGGAAAACTGATAGTGACGTTTCCCAGATATCTTAGGTTAGTCTTAAAAACTGATCCTGCTTTAATAGATTGGTTCATGTCCTCAGCATACAGGTAGGGACACTGTTATGCAAATTGCTGGTAGCATTTAGAGGACACCCTTAGTAAAGGAGGATCAGGATATGCTACACAAAGGGCCAGGTGACCTGGAGAAGTGGAGTAATAGAAGTGGGATGAAACGTAACAAGGGAGAGAAAAGCAGAGCCATGTGGCTGGGAACATTGTGCTGTAAGCTCATCAACAGTATAAAAGAGAGGACAGGATAATGTGGGCATTTAGCCTGATTTCTGGATGATTGGACTGTTAGCATGAAGCATCTGGAAAAGAAATTCAGTGTCTGATGGTGAGGAGCAGCAGGACAGGGAGGTGTGAATGCCTTTGCCCAGGGAACTGGTGGAACATCTGCAGTGCCATACCCCTGTCTGGCACCCTGCTCAGGAACAAGCTTCTGTGGAGATGGGTGCAGGAAAAGGTTTCTAAGGTGAGCAGAGTCCCTTACACAGGAGCAGACTGGGGAAGAGTGGGTCTTTTATTCTTGGAAATTCAAGACTAAGGGGAGGTATGAGCAAAGAAGGCCTTTTTTGTTTTTAACAGTACAGTCTGTCAGTCATTATCAGTCACTAAACCCTGGACAGATTAAACAATCTGTCTGTCTGAAACAGAGAGGTTCACCCAAGCTTCCACTTGCTATTGTGCTTCCACTTACTGCATTGTGCAGTGATCTGGAAGCCCCAGGCACGTGCCAGTCCCTGCAGACCCAGCAATGGCCCTCCTTAGAGCAAAGACAGCCTAATCAGGTCCATCTCAAAAAAAAAGGAGAAATTGCAGAGGTGAGGAACAGTAATGTGGAGATAATTCCATCTCCCCGGTGTGGGAGGTTGGTGTGCACTGACTGCAGAACTATTAGACATTTGTCTACATAGCCTTTAAAAAGGAGAGTTGGAGGATGCTGATAAAATAGCTAAATCTTGAGATGTACTGCAAAGGCTTGTTTGAGATCTGCCATCACAGGTGGATAAAACAAATGGATGTGAAGTGATGTGAGCGTGGATGCAGACTCTGGCAAGGCAGTGTTCCTTAGGAGTGCCAGTTAGGACACATATGTAAGTCAAGTGGCTTGGGGTTCGAGGGGGAAGCTGGGTTGCAGTCCCCGTTATGCAGACCTGGACCTGGAGTGACTCTGCCCAAGTCGCTGAGGTTTTACCAGTTGGCTTCCAGCCCAGTTTGGTTCACTTAACCAACTGTCTTTTCACCTTTGCTCGCAAACAGCAGCAGATAAAAGTTGGCCTTGTCTGTGCTCTTTTGGGTGACTTAATCCCCAGCACAGGCTTACTTATCAGACCTCTGTACACAAGGCAGAGTTAATTGGCTCTGATCCACCTGAGTGGAGGTCTCTGGAGCTATGCTGATTTTTACCAGAAAATGTTCTGACTTAGCCACTCGATTTCCTTATGTAAAAAAGCCAGTTGGATTTTTCAGTGAGCTTAAATTAGTGATAAAAGATAAATCTTTCCCCATTTCATGAGTTGGAAATATATTTATTGTGTGAGTCCTTGCTGGGGAGGTGAGAAAATTGTTCCCAAGCCATGGGGATGTATTTATTCCATCTCCCCTGCTCTCTAACACCAGACTGTGTTTTGGCTGCAGCAATGTGTATCCACCTGTGAGTTCCTGAGTGTTGATGTCACAAGCCCTGCCTAAGTGGCCTCTGTTTTTATTCATCTTGCCTTACAAGACAAATAAAGGATCTCGAAGGATGAATAAGCAGAAGCACAAGCAGCGGGGAGGCGGCGGCGGCGGAGGGTGCAGTGCGCGGCTGCGAACGGCGGGTGGTGCTGATGCATCTCCGTAACAGCCGCTTCCCGAGGGACTGGAGAGGCCGAAAGGGGCTTAGATCCGAATCCGCTAAAAATCACTCCAGCCAAAGGCTGGGGAATATCATCTCCTCAACATCAGAGGGTGTTTAGCAGCCCAGTCACGGCCGTATGTCAGTCTGTTGAGCTTTGCTGAGTTCTCAGCTGAAAAACGACCATAGAGGAGAGTGGCAGGAAGCATAGCGGTTGTTATGAGACTTTGTGAATTTTAAATCTATTTTCAGGAGTTCATAAAAAATTCTCTCTGGCCTATACTGAGAACGCACTCTGAAAATTATTGCAAAGATATGAAAGGCCAAGGTGCAAAACTTGAGATACAGCAGCATAGATTTTTACTCCTTATTTTAACCTTTTTTTTTTTACCCTCCTGATGTCTCTGTTCCTTATCTTAATTATCTTTGAAGGAAATCCTATTCTTTCCTCCCTTTCTGTATAGGATCCTGCAAATGTCATTAAGTCACATTGTTTCATTGCACTGGGGAGCCCAGGGAGCGTTTCTATCATCCTTATGCATGTGATTAACACAGATTTTTGTAATGGGAAGCAGTTCACCTGGACCGGTTTCCATGGTGCCGCTAAGCTGGAAGCATGGGATCTGGCACTCATTTGCTAAAAGCTGATGAGAAGTTGAAAGAGAATTTTCCCTTTGACCTTTTCTGGCAGAGGTCACTAGTGCTAATCAATATCCTTATTGGATTTCAAGCATTCAGGGACTCTTCTTAGACATACCCCCTGAAATTGCATGAGGACTGATTACAGGGAGACAATCAGGTTTGCAATATGGCAATTCCTTTCAGCAACCATGGAAAGGTCAATCAAATACTTGCGAACCATTATGAACCACTGGACTTCTCTTCTTCTGTAGTGATAAGGTGAGCTAGGTTTTGGTTTGAAGGCAGTATTACTGCCAGCTTGTACAGTTCACGTACAGCATAAACAGAGAGAGAGGAAGATCTTAAAGAGAATGTTTAGTTTTGACCAGGGATGGTTTGACTGACACCATCCCTGCCTTTCAGGAATGGCTTTATATGAGATTCATTCTTTTATCCTGTTTTATAAATTTTACAGTAACCTTCCACTATTCATTGAAATGTCTGGGAAATTAAAAATCTACCTCTCTTTATTGTGGCAGTGATAGCAACAGAAAGCATATTTTGTTTACCTGTTTACCACTGTAGTCTTATACATTTTGGCACAGTGAAAAGGTGCATGACTTATGTGCACAATAATTGGCAAAGATACGAAAAAAGTCTGTTTGCCAATGCCTGGTAACTGACATTTTCATAATATTTTTGTATTGCCCTTGTTAACTATTAGTTCCTAATCAATACTTACATCCAGGTACCAATTGCTAAGAATTTTAGCAATTAAAATCAAAGCTAACCATCAATCCAGAACCCAGCAAATCAGTGAAAGCTTCCTGTAGGTTGTGTGAGCAAACAGGTCGGTATAGTCTGACCAAATACCACTGATACCAGTGCAAGGATGCTTATCAAGTTTAGTGGACGAACAGAGTCAGGGTCTTTCTTCTCTCATACATAGCCTCACCTTTACACCCACAGCACGTCCGTGCGTGCACAGAGCTACAGAAGACAGATCCCTGAAACCTGTTCAAAAACATTTTTGAGGTTAGGACTCGTCTTCAAGAAGTTTTGCTTCATCCTAGAACAGTCAAAATTAATAAACTTTTTGTGTAAGTACATACACCAGGTTTCACTTTAGAAGTATTGGTCAAAAACAAATGCACTTCATTAGGAATTTAGGGGCTTTTTTTTCCCAGATAGATGTGAAATAAATAATGTGAATATTCTCACTTCTAGACAGGCAAAATATATTTAAGAAATGGTTAAAAATACCCGTGAGAGAGCTAGCAATCAACACTCTTTTTACTAGTTTTGTTTTGTATTCTTTTCTGACTAGTATGTTCATGACCAGCTGTTTTTAGAGCTAGTAAAAATTCTCAAGCTCACATTAGGAAGGTTTTCAGTTACATGATCTGTAGCTACAGTTGTTAGAATACTTGGCATGGCCTTTAAAAATGAGAAAATTGTTTTTGTTGAGTAAAGCACCAAAGCTCTGAAATAATATTTCACTGGACTTACAGAAAATGTGTTTGAACTTTGCTTTTAATGCCCAAGTGACCGGCAATTTGGTAGGCAGGGAGTTTCCAAATGTGACTTAAAGCGATGTCCATTTAATCTGTGTGAACATTAGACATTTCTGTGCAGTTATAAGGGAAGATCTTGTATGAAACCAACCTTGACCAGTATTTCTTTGTCCACACTAGCATGCTATCTCATCTCACCTCGGGTTGCCTCTGCACTGATGGTGAAGTGCTGCAGCAATGGCATCTCTTGTCTTTGCTGTTTACCTTAAATGGGGAAACTGCCCAAGTTTAGTTAAATCCTAGCAAGTTTTCCTCTTAACTGTGCACTGCCTAATAATGTTTCTTGTTTTCTGGGCAGAAAAGACCTATCTTGTCTCCCATCAGTCTCTACCTGGCAGCTTGTACAAACCTCTATTACAGAAGCAAGCACAGTAAGAAGCATATTTGGACTACACTGATAGAGAAACTGGGGCTTATAATGGTGCAGTGGCTTGTTGCTCTCTCAGATTACTTCAGACTCCAGAGGAAAAATAAATTCTGAGAGTAAAAGGAATGTGTGAAATTCAGAAGGGTTACAGGAAAAACTAGCCTGCCATTCTCAAAGCAGCAAAACTAATGAAATGATTGGATTTACCACTAAGATTTATTAGACAGGATCATTTCAAGATTCCTGAAACAAGGTTAAGGGCACAAATGGCAGTATTGCCTGTAGTTCTGCTTTCCCAGGTGCCCATGGGGAGAGAAGGTCTTGTGAGAGCACCGAGATGGACCAGCATGCTTCCTTCCTTTCCTATGGGTGTTTTTGCCAAACAGGGGAAAAGCTATGGCCTTCTTCCAGCTCCTGTGACATGGCAGGGAACAGGGAACAGCCACTGGCCCGACTTTGGCCGGGTCAGGAAAGAAACTCTGACCCAGTCTCTGGTCCGTAGTACCACCAGTGTGGTGAGGGAACAGCCCTGCAGAGCCAGTGTTCATGGCAGGGAAGAAGAGCTTAGTGGCCCGTCTCAAATGTCCTGCAATTAATTCACAGCCCTACTATTTACTCCTTGGAAATCATTCCCGGGTATATGCTATAGTCATTGTCTCCACATAAAAATTTAGAAAATAAAGTTACAGAGATAAAACAGATCTGCATAAGTAGTGTCAAAGAATCTGAATTATGGGTTTTATTCTTAGGGTAGAAGTGGCCACTGCTTTGGATATGAGTGGACAGAGGATGCAAAATCCATAAGGAAACCAAACATTCAACTTCACATTCAGGACATCGCTCTGTGCCTCCTCTCAACAAATATGATCCTTGATAAAAGGATCAAGGAGGTTACATATCTGTGGGGCTGGCTGAGATTTTGTTGTGGTTGTGTAATGAGAAATATGGCATATTCCTGCTTTTTTTGAACTGAGAGTCAGATGGAGCGTAACTAACATTTGTCATGGTACCACTAGTCAAGTTAAATACACTGGAGTGGAACTGGAGGGGAATTGGGAGGAATAATTTGGTCCCACAGCCATGACTTATGGACTGGAAGCAGGACAGTCTGGAGATGTGACAGCTCCCTGACAATTACTGTTGTCCTGCCGTAGACAGTTGTAACAATTACACTTACACTTAATTACTGCATTTAGACTGTGGTAGGCTAAAGCACTCCATAGGATAGGAGGTGTTAAGAAGCAGGATGCGTTTTAAATTTAGAAAATCCCCTTGAGAAATATCCTTATTTCACACTTATTATTAGCAAAGCCAGCTTTGCAGTACAAATCTTTGCTTCCATGACTGGAACCAGTGTCTTCAGCAAGAAGCAAGTGTACAGAAATCTCTCGTATGGGGACATCGACATTCCATCTGCTCTGAAAATCTAGGAGCTGCTGAGTCATCTCCCATCTCATGTGTATTTGACATAATTTTTAAAGGTTATCAATACTGGGGCACCACGTGCTTAATAGAGAGGGGTTTTTACCTTATTTCATTTTCCTGTGAGCCAGAAAGTAAATACCTGCCTGATCCTGCTATGCTAAATTCAATGACTGAAGTCCTTGTTTGTTCCAGTGGTAGAGGATTTAATGTTGCAAACTTAAATAATTGAAATAAGTGACCCGTAGTGATGGGAGGCACACCTCCAACAGGCAGAAGGTCATTTTCTTCTTAAACTGTTTATTGGCGTGAATTAAGATGCCCATGAAAAATGCTTTACCATTTCTTCCAGATTCACCCATGTAGCAAAATACATGCAGAGCAAGCAGAGTTTATAGGGGAAGGACTGGAGCAAAAAATTACCAATAACGTTGTGCAGCCCCCAGTCTTGGCTGAGACTGTCAGCACCCAGCAGTTTCTGTTGTGCTGCTTATGGGATGGGATTTTTGGTATCCTGTGCTCACTGCACACCTTGTGTGTTGGTTTCCTTTGAAAATTTAGGTGCTTGTTTTCCTGCCTAATTGGAAGCAGAACTCATTTGAAAATGTATTCGCTTTCCCTCCAGGGATGGTGCTATACCAAAATACAGTGTATGCTTTGGCTTAATTTAATAAGTCATAATCTCTTCTCATATTTTATTACGTCTCAGTGCGAGGTGATTTTTTCCAGAGATGACTCAAAATAATACAAAAGAAAAAGCTTGTCCTGTGAACAAAACATGAATTATAGCTGATAAAATCAAGATAGTTTGAAGGCTTGCCAGCACAAAGAATAAACTCCCTCAGATTCCTGACTTACAGAGTAATGTTAGCAACACCAAATTTCCTGAGTAATTTTGAAGTCTAAAGGAACCTTAAGAACAGTCTAAGGAAATCATCAAATCACAAAGAAAAAGTTTTCTGTTAATACAGAAAATCACTGCAAAATGAGGAAAAGAACAAGGTAATTTCAGCTGTTCTGATGAAGACTCACAGCTTGCAGTGCTCTTGGACACACTTAACCCGTGCTTTTTGGATGTGGATGTTGTTACGCTCATTGGGAACTGCCATCTCAAGGAAGTATGTAATGCTGCCTGTGGAAATGTCAGCATAAGCAGAATGAGGTGTTCACTTGGTTTTCTGAGTTGCCTGCACAGGGATATTGGGCTGAGGCTCTGTAGACTGCACTATCTCACAGCTCCTTGCCAGGTGCTGTTCAAGATGTGAGCTTTGGCTCTAAAGCCATTTATGGGTGGAACACAGCACTGCTGGCTCGGGCTGAGGGCCTTGGCAGTGGGTGTAAACTCAGCAAGCAGCACAACTGAGCACTCAGAGATTTACACTCTGAGTCCCATAGGATTTGGGAGTCTGGTGGAGCTGTTTAGCTCAATCTTGAGGAGCATCTTTCAGTCAGACCTTTCTACCGAAGGAAGTGAAACTTCAAAGAAAGAATATATTGGATTTTTTAATATATTGGGCTCACTTTGAAGAAAACAAATAAATTAATAAAATTCATTCTGTAAAAATGTGTAGAAGAGGCTCTCTTTGTCCTCATTATTTTCTCTGTTGCAGAATGCAAGAAATGAACTGATTTCAGTGGAGACTATATCTCATGAGCTGAAATCAGCCCTGGTTCAGTAAAGAATAAAAGAATGTACGTAAGCCCTTTTACATTAAGGTTTTGGATGTAGGTAGAGTTGTGACTAAAGTGAAACTCATTTTTGTTAAACACTTTTAGGCGTGAAAGAGGCAATCACACAAAGTGTGTTAAGCTCTCTGTCTCTTCAGGATGTCTCACACGGGAACTTTTCTCTCAGTGCACATGATGTACAGGCTTGGTATTTTTAGAATGCCGAAAGGCTGTTCTTTCTTCATCAGATCATTCACTTTTCTAGATGCCTTAGACCAGAGTTTTCAGAGGGTATCCACTGACTCCGGACCTCTGCACAGTTTGAGAGATTTATAATCACTATGCTGCTCTGCCTTGTGCTTTAGAGAGATGTTCTTGAACATTCCCCCAATCTGATCTCTGTTGGTGTTTTTGGGCCTTTCCAAAATCATAATTCTCTGAAATTAGACCCCTTAAGCCACTGGCAATATTTTAAAATGTCTGAAGATCATATTCCAGACTTCTTTTGTAGCCTTAGGCAAGTTGCTTAGCCTCTCTGTAAGCTTCAGTTTCCTCACCTGAAAAGGAGGGAGAGGAGGATATGTAATCGCGCTGTGCTGCTTAATTCAGGAATGTGAGCAGGAGGAGCTCTGAACTCCTGGGGGCAGAATGCAATTACATTACCAAATATTATTAGCACTACTATTAGTATTCAATAATGATACATATTTTTTCTAAATATATCCTTGTTCTATTTCATGCAATACCATCTAAAAGACCATTCACGTTTACAGAGAGACGTACCCTGTGTGGAAGGGCTCAAGTCTGAGCTTCAGGAAAATGTTGCCATTGGCTTGTGTAGAGCCAGAATTTCACTTCATGGTCAATCTCAAACCTGTATAAATCAGTGCAAGGACAAGACTTCTACATTGTGAAAGCGTGAGTGGTCCTTCATTATTATAAATACTGCAGAAACATTTTTTTTAGGCATAAAATACATTTTAAAGGAAAAACCCATAACTATGCATTTCAAATCAGTTAAATCTTGCTGGCATTAAATATACTTTAGTCTTATGAATAATTTGGAAATACTATTTCAGAGAAAGATTAATCAAGTTTCAGAAATATCCCAGAGTCAATGATACTCATTGCAACTGCTGTCTGAAAATCAGTATGTGCTTTCTGAAATCTTCAGAGGACTGGTCCCTACCGCAAAGAATTCAAAATGTAAGATGGGAAAGAGAAATCCCTGAAACAATATAATAGCCTCACAGTGTTTTTCAGATGCTGGGATTGAAATTGGTCGAAGTTGATGGCAGTCTACTAATGTCTCTCTTATTCTTTAAGATTTTGTTAAAAGCGAAGACTGCAACACAAAACAGATTGAGAGGGTACAAAATCTGAGATGAGGAATCAGTTCCCCATTGACATATTTTTTGCCTGAGGAGTACATAGCCTCAATTTGAGTCAGACTTTTCAGTTCTCCTTGTATAAGTGTAAGAGTGGTTATTTTAAATGCATGCATCATACTGAAAGGATGGTGGAATGGATGCTTTCTAGTTCAGGGTCTGCTGCTGAAAACATTTTCTGCTTTATTAGCTGTTTGCAGGCTGTGATGTCTCACAGTGAGAGTACTCTTGGGTGCCAAGATTTGCAGGGTTCAGGCCAGAACAGAATGTAAGATTAGGCTCTGAACTGGTACAAGTGGACTAACTGCAGGGGTGTAGACAGTAGCAAAACGACACTTGTTGCTGCCCACTTATCACCTCCTGATGCCACTTGGAGTTTTCTCTTTCAGTCTGTTGCTGCAACATGTAGGTCTAATAAATCACTTGTTTTACACCATATGCGCCATGTGGATCTCTGCTGCTTTTAGCTCGCTAACAGTTAATATCTATGAGCCCTTTTCTCCAACAAAGAGAGCCACTCTTTCATGGAGAAACTCTTTATCAGCCTGGCAACTTGTGAACTCCTTAGCATTTGATCTGATGCAGACAGTGCTCCTGATGAAATCAATAGCTGCATTGATTGAGTAACAACCTAAGGGACTGGGCCCTGGACTGGGCTGGCACAGCCAAGCGATGAATTCAGTGATTGAAATGTTTTCAGTAGAGTTAGTAGCTGTCCCCTAAGACAGGAGATTTTCTGCAGACTAGAGATTTTATATGTCATTGTATGGACTCTGATATATGGACAACTCACCACTAAATCAATTTTTTTCTTGGTATAAACATGTCTCTCCAAGTTCTCACTGTGACTGAACTCCCAAGAAGGACCTGAAGGTGCTGCCTTTCGTGCTTCCACAGGTGTCTTCTCCACGACGTGAAACACTGGCTCCCTTCAGTACAGAAAGTGCAGCTCACTGGCTCCACAGACAGAGTCTCCTTGGAGTGACTGGGAACAGCAACACCTCAGAGCCACTCTGGGCTGTGCTGCCAGAGCCATTCCAACCTTTCGATCTCCCAGACATGAGGAAAGGCAGCTCTAATTGCTGTAGCTCTCCAAATCTTTTCAACGCCTCTATGACACTTTCACCTTCCAGTCTTTCAGAAGTAACCCTGAAAATGGGCACTGTCAACCAAGGAAAAACAATGTGTTAATCTCCACAGTCACCTAAGGGCCAAACCAGACTTGGAGCACTTCAGTAGCTGGGCTTCATGAGCTCCCTGCTTCGTGCCAGTGTGACCAACCTCTGGAGACCTCACCAACCTCATGAGATTCATTCCTCACCTTGGTTAACCAGCTTACCCAGCAGCACGACTGGGGTCAGTTACACTCACTGAACTCCTGACCTCGGATAAAGCCTCACAGATCCCCTCAGCAGGACAACATCTTTTTGCAATACTGATAAAAGACCTGGTTCTGTGCACCTGTGCACACTTTTTCACTGAGTTGTTCTTGACTAACACCAACATTAGGAAAACACAGCAAAGATTTCTGAAATGTATACAAGGAATATTATTTTGGTGGGGTAGTTTGCTGTTTGGTTTTTTTAATTGATGCTAATTGATCAATACTTTTTCCATGGCACAGTGAGGATCGAAGATAGAAATGGGTCTGCATCTACTTATCAGTGCTCTTTTGTAGTGGAAGACGCCATAATTTGATGCAAAATATGTGATATCTATATGATAACTAAAGCTTTATCTATGTGGGAAAAATACAGTGGATTAAACTGATGCATAAATTTAAGGTTGGGTGAAAATTCTTCTGGTGTATGAAAGGTTTGTCAGAGTTTAGCTTAAAATGAAGCCCAGAGAGACAGCATCTCTCAGTATCTTTCTACCCTGAAAAACAAAAACGCCAACCCCCCCCCCCAAAAAAGAAAACCAAACCAAAGCCAAACAAAAACTAAACCTTAATTAATTGTGTTTTCTCTGTTTAGTGTGCCAAAATTTTGACCTGGTGTGTGGGCCACAGGAGGTGTTCTTAGATAGGTGCTCAAAGGAGCTTTCTTTTCCTCTGTGGGACCTTTCTTACCAGGTGATTCAGGTGATACTGTGATAAGCCAGGATCAGATATCCATCTCTGAATCCAGTTCTGTTTAAAAAAGGGTTATTGTCTCCCAGTCTTTCCTCCTCTCCCAGCTGTTTGTCCGTGTCTTCCTGCCAGATGTTATCACATCCTCAGACTGTTTGCAGAAATGTTCAGAAGAGGGTCCTTAAGTTGCTTCTGACAAAATCCTTTCTGTTGGCAAAGAGCTATTACTTAAACCATTTTAAGTAAACCTGTCTTGTTTTGATTGATAGGATTGGGAATGCTTAAAAGATCATCCCTTGAGAGGCTGTGTCCTGCTTGCCTGCTGATCTGGTGGCAGGGCAGTGGCAGGTAGCTCGAGACAGTAACCACTCATGAATTTTTGGGCAGTGCATCTGCCCAGCATCCCAGGATAACCCCTCAGCTGGTGGTGGGCTGGGACTCCTGAGCTCTATTCCTGGTTGAGTGCTGACCCAGTACAGAGTCTTAAGCACATCAACCATTTATGCTTCAGTTTCTGCACCAAGGCATAATCATCCTCACAGCAGGAGCACTGTGAGAGTTAATTGTAGAGTGATTTGATCCCCTTGGTGCTGAGTTACAGGTGACTGCTGCTACTTCTACCTTTCATAAGAATTAACTTTTTTTTTCTTTCTGATGTCTTGAGTAAATTAAAAGCCAAATTTGTGTTCACAACGGGAAACTGCTCCACTTTGAAGAACGCTGTTTATTCTGATGATTCACTATCAGGAATGTTGCTATGTTAAGTGGCCCAGCAAGGAATCCTCCCTCTCAGCCCTCACCAGAACAAGCACACAATTCCCAGGAACAATGCACCAAACTATTCAGCTGTCCACAGGAAGGGCTAAAATCTGCTCTCTGGGTGCCCTTCACATTCAGTTCAACGTTGTATTGCTGGGTAAGGTTAGTGTGAGTGCCTTCTTGTGTGTACTCAATTAAACTCACATCAGCTTCTCAGGGAGACCAACACAGCTATCACTGGAGTGCACAGTGGCACACCCGACATGTCAGGGACAGCGGCAGGAGGGAAGAGTCCCCTCCCTACGTTAACACAGGTCACAAACACCCGAAGACAGGCACATAAAGACATGTGCTGTAATGCTGTACGAATCTAAGGCTATAGCTCTGCAGTATCAAATACCTCTCAGTAACGCCAGAGTGAGGAATTCCCATCCCTGGCACATTCCAGTGACAGCATGGTCCCTCAGGTGATCATCTCCGTTGGCAGCACACCCCAGTGCAGAGGTGATAATAACTTCAGGGGTCATTTCCTGCTGAACAAAATAGAGAATGTCACTACACCTGAAAGTGCCTGCTAAGGTGGTGCATGGCTGGGCTGCTCCTCAGTTTGGCTGTTGTTCCTCCTTACACCACTCCAGCTTTGTAGAGCAGTATGGCTTGTATATACAGTGGAGATATATATGTGTTATTGAGCCCTTGAAATGAAAATTAACAACTATTCCTTGGTGATGGNAAAACCATAACATGGTCTGAGCATCTCTTCCAGTAGAATAGCTGGGGTAGGGAGTGCAGCTTCCGTGGCTGGAAAAATCTGATATTGAGCCCTTGAAATGAAAATTAACAACTATTCCTTGGTGATGGCAAAGGGTCAGTGTGCAAAGCGAGTGATTTTGTAAAACTGCTATTGCCCAGGAGTCAAAAAGCTATTTTCTAGCAAGTATCCTTCCAGAAAATTCTCACTCTTCAAATTATTATAAGATGCTTTCAGCTCTCCGAAGATGATATGATGGACGGTGAGAAAAGCAAATGAAACATACTGAGTTTAAGCTGGTTTACAGAGTTTAAGCTGGTTTACTGCTTAACTGTATCCTCTACTGGGTTTACTGTTTTTTTTTATTTTAAGCTGCAAAAGGGTTATTACCATCTTAAAGCTGGGAGCTCCAGTCCACAAATCCCTATAACGTCATGCAAAAGTAAATGGGACAGTGAACTGACAGACCCTGTCATAACTTACCCGCTGGAAGCTCACTAAAATCCTGCCTGTGAAGGCACAGAACCAAATCCCATCATCACCTGAGGCTAAGACAGTGTGACCATGGCAGCTTCGGGTGGAGCCTTGTCCACATCACCAGATACAGTTAAGGGCCAGCCCTTGCCTTCTCTGTATTCCAAGGACATCTCTTGCTCTTGTGTCTGCCTGAGCAGTCACAGTATGACAGCTCCTGTCATGACTGAAATCTTTAAGAGGAAATATGGAAATAGTGTGGGCAAGTTGGGAGATTGGATTTACCAGAGAAGCCTGACCCAATTCATTCCCCCAAGGGTGGGTTGGGATTGCAGGAATATCTCCTGTCAGCCTCCTGCAAATAGAGACCATCCACCCTGCTCCTTGGAGGCCGTCTCTCCTTTCCTCCCTTCCTCCCTTCCTCCCTCCCTCATCTCCACCATGGAGGCCAGGGCTCCCTTGGAGCAGTATTGCCAGACATCTGTGAGCTGCTGCTACCTCTGATCACTTCTCTGCTTACCACACACTGAGCCCCAGGAGCAGCTCACACTATCTCCAGCGACATTCATTAACCGCTCTTTCTTCCTCTCTCCATGGCCACTGCTACCTTTGCATGGGGTTGTGATGGCACCAGGGTTCCTCCTTCCCCAGCAGGATGGAGCCAGGGGACACGACCTGGGGCAGGGAGGGCAGTGTGAGAAGCCTTTCTGCCTCCTGCTCTGCTTCCAGGGTATAGTCCAGGCTGCTCATCTGTTTTTCTGAGACATTTCTGCTTGCTGCCTACAAAGGCTCATTTTCTCTGGCTGATTTCAGAAGCAGTGGGAGATGCCGATGTGAAGCCAGCGTTGTAAAAGCACACTGAAACCTAGCTTAGACTTGGAGCCTGGCCTAGCCAGATCAGCAGTAAAATTTTCAAAAGGAAAGAGGAAAAAAGCTATTTCCCATCACAGGAGCAGTGGGGTGTTTTCCATGGGAACAATGATGTTCTGGTTAAGTTCTAAGAACTTTTCTAATTATTAGGCCAAACCAATGAGAAAGCTGATGTCAGCAGGAAGAGCTGATGGGAGGAATTATAATTGTGTCTGGGGCCATATGAAAGCATTATACCATGTCTTGCTCCAGACTTTGCATGAGTCATTTTCCTCCTGGTCAGGATTGTGTATTGAAGTGCAGACTGGCAGTTGTCTGGATCTTCCCTTGTGCCAAAACTGCTGTGAAGTTGGTTTTGTTTGTTGTTGTTTTTTTTTTCCAGTGCCACTGTGAGAAGTACCATCAATAGAATTTCTTTTCTGTGGAGGCAGCATCAAGCAAGGCATCACACTGCGTGGGGCAGTAATTGCAACACTTGCTGCTGATTTATTGTCAGCAACTTCTCTTGAGAGAGTGCTTCCTCAGTTCCATCCATAAAACTCCAGTGGTTTCAGGAGGAATTATGGCTGCTTGCCACTTCTGAGTATCTGCCTCTGAGCACTTAGGTCTTTAACTGTATGTAGATTTTCTGTAGAAGCCTATTTGCAGCAGAGACCTACTTTTAGACACCACAGTGCAGGACTCTTCCCAAATTATACTGTTGTTTCCATCTGTAAAGCTGAGATAACAATTTTGTCTCTCCCTTGATTAGAAGGCATTTTAGAAAGTAGATCCACCAAGTGATCTACCTCTTTCCTCCCCTTTCAGCACATCCCAGCTCCTCTTGGTGTCACTGGAGAAGTACCTATTGTTTTCAGATAGAACTGGGCTGAACTTCAGGATACTCTAAGGAGACAGTCATCAATTTATTGATGTTGTCAACAGGTGAAATGGGTTACAAGACAGTGTAAATCTAAATTTTGTAGGAAGCAACAAAGCAAGCAATTATGTTATAGAAAATGGGCAAAGCCTGAAAATGATCTGACAGTTGTGCCAAGCACTTCCCGCTACAGTCTTCAAATCAGAGAGAAAAAGCCATCAGCCACCTCGTGCTCTGTGTCTTTCATGTCCATGTGATGAGTTAAGCCAGCACAGCGGCTTCAGTGCCTTTACTCACAGATCTGTGGGACCTGCTGAATCCTCGTGCAGTCTTTCCAGGGCATAATCTGTAAGGCTTTGTTATATGTCAGGCCTACTTAAATGTTCATGCACTGAAATATGCAAAGGCTTCTGTCACACCGGCAAAGCTCTGCCAGAGCTCCCCTTCCTCAAACCTCTCCTAGGCAGCTCTGGGAGAGGCTTGACTTTTCAGCCACTGTGGGTGTAAATGTGTGCTCTGAAGGGTCTGTGCTCAGCCCTAGTGTGAGGTCTCTATTCACAGTGGAGCATAGATTTTCCCAGACTCAGACACAGGGACACTCAGAACTTTTCAGTTTATGCACACAAGGATATGTTCTTGCACAGAATACACCTGCTTTGCACAGAATTTTAAAGCACAATTGCTTTAGTAGCACAAAAGTAGAGAAATCTACCAAAAAAAAAAAAAAAAGGCCACTGACAAAATATCTGTATTTCCCACCTCCGTTTCTTTACCACCATGGGCATTATTCAGATAATTGACTGTAAGTTGATCAGTTTTTCTCTGCAGTTCATCTTATGACTTTTGAGACCTGAAATCTGTTCCCAGCTCTGCCTTTTGGCTGGTACCTCATCTAAACCAGGATGGGCCTGCTGGAAAAAACATTTCCTTCTTCTGTCTCATCTTCTACTCCAAACCTTGTGTATTTTGCTGCAAGTATCTTTCTATATCCCAAAGACTGATACATCTTGATTTATGTATTTGGTTTTGATGCATTTCTCTGCTGCAAACAGCAGGCCTCTGCACAAGGGCTGGAAGAAGTGACTTTTTTTTTACTTGATCTTATCTTCTTCCTCCAGATAAGCTTCCTTCCATCAGTCTTCGATGTTTTCTGATGCAAATTTGTAAAACTGGAATTAAAATTCATCCTGCTGCAGTATGTGGTGGTTTCCCTCTCAACAGTTTTCCGAGTGAGAGCAGCAAGTGTGAAGGTGTTGAAAAGCAGCCTGCAGTGCTCCATGTCAGCTGTAGCTCTCGAGCAGGAAACGCTGCTGTACCAAGATCAAAAACTGCTATTAGCACGGTGTCCGGGGCAATGCTGCCTATTCTTCTTGTTCTGTTAAAGAACATGCTATTTTCTTGCTTCATTGCTCCATCTGTAGCACACTGGTAGTGGTGATTGTCATTATTGTTATTAAGGGAGAGCCTATCATGCTTTCCAGTGGAAAATTGGATTCTTGACAAGATCGTTTTGCTTGAAGTTTAGTCTTTGGTGGGAAATTTTCACTTTTTTTATTAAAAATCATTCAAAGAATATATTTTTTTGCCTGGAACTTTTAGAAAGTATTTCTTCAGTGCAATGTTGTTAATTTTTATGGGAGATGGGGACAGATGTGTTTATATTTTCTGCCTGTTTTTATGGCTCACTGTTACAGCCCTGACTCTTGTGGCTCCTCAGAAAACCGTTCAAGTGCCAAAGAATGAACACAAGGCCAGTATCTATTTCACAGTTTTATCAGGACAAATCCATGCTAGCACCACTGAAAGCAAGGAAGTTTCCTTGTATATCTGTCAGTCTATCCACAGGGCTGCATGACTGGTTGAGCACTGGGGGCAGAGCTCCCTAGTGCAGACATGGCTTATATTGGCAGAATAATAGTAACCTTTTGCCAGTATACTTCAAACTAGTTTCCCATGCTGCATAAACTGTGCTTGGAAGAAAACTTGTTTCTGCTGACACTGCTTTTGTCAGAAGAAGAAAAATATCCAGCTTCTGATCAGGACAGTCATTTGACTGGACCCGTGATGTGCAGGCAAGGACTCAGAGGCCGTACCTGGTCCTGACTGTCACCTGGCTCTCCCTGCAAGGGGCTTTCTGCTCTTGTTGCTTCCTTGGAGTAAAACCAAATAACACCACTTGCCACCTCCTTGACTTGGGTCAAAACTGTAAAGGTGCAGGGAGATTTGGTAGTAAAGCAAGTCCCCCTCCCAGGCAGTGACTTTCACAAGAAGGGCTGGGCTCATCACCGTGACCTGCCAGCGGAACAACTGCTCTGTCTGCCTGGTGATAAAGCCACAAAGCCCTGGAGGCACTCCTGGCACCTCCTGAAGTGCAATCTAAGGTGCATGTCAGCACTGATTAAATGGAAACTTTATAGAAGGCGGTTTGGACCTTGATTATTTTAGAAGCACCAGCAGTCAGGGAACTGGATCACTTGAGCTGTCAGCTGGGTGATTTAGTGCAACTCCTAGAGGGAATAATGAAGGTTGTGATAAACTGCAGTGTAAGAAGCTAGTAAATAACTTTTATGGAAGAACTGTATTTGGAAACACTGAATAATGGCAACTAATGTCACGGATCTTATGGAAAGGTGCTTTCCAGAGTTACATATTTAAATGGTCATAGTGGGTCTAAACTGGTCTTTGGGAACTTGGTGGAAATCAATAGAATTACTTCAGGGTTGATTTAAGAAAAGAAAACACCATCAATAATGTTGCATATTTATTGATAACGTGAAACAATTAACTGCTTTGGAGAGGAGGAGTAAATGTGTTTATGTTAATGCTGATTTATTACTTTATTACTTCTATAAAACAAAACAAGACTTCCAAACCACAGCATCCATTTGTTTTTTTTTATCTTGACCTATTTATCAGTTCTTTTTATCCTGAAGCCCACACAAATGAGGAGAGGCATTATGTTCTTTTTATTTCACAATGCATAAGTAAAATCTGGAAAAACTGTTTTCTGGCATAAATACACATTTATTTTTAACACTTTAATGTGATTTAATTTTCTATAGGTTATTTTAAGAACTGGTCACATTTTGATCCTCATTTTTATTGTTTTTAAATTCAGAAAACTCCCTAAGTTAATGTCCGGTGGAAAATTAGATCTCATGTTCTGGTTGTAGACAGAATTAAATCACTAAATTCTAACTAAAAATTATACATGAGATTCCCTTTATGCTTTCATGAGGCAAATTTCTTTGCTTCTCCAGCAAAATTTGCAGAGTAAATAACTGAAGTCACTCTGAAATACTATTTGTTTTTGGAGTGCTATCCCATGGATGCTGGACACTGGACAGGTGCTTGTATTGACTGTAATTAGAATTTGACTTGATCATTCCTGAAGCATCCATACACATGGAGAGAACTTTCCAAAAATCTGTCTGCACAGGTCATAGGGATCTTTTCTCTGCTTCTGTGCACTTCGGAAGGGCAGGCAGCTGACATTTTACTGTGTTAGGGCCTGTCCTGACTGGGTGCACAACTGTGATATGGTGATGGATGATGGAGGACCAGGTGTGTGCTGAGCCATCAGACCCAATCCTGTTCCAGCTGGGGCCCAAGTCAGCTCTGGGTGCAGAGGGTGGGCTCCTGGCTGCTGCAGGCAGCAGGGGCTCTGCAGGTCTGAGGATGAGTAAGTGGCCGTGATCCCTGCTTGATCTCTGCCACTCATTCTGCCCAGGGGCTCTGTAAATCCTCTGCAGCTCTTGTTATTTGAGTCCTCATTATTTATCTGCCTGAACTTACCACCAGTGGCAGGTCTTGTTCTGCCTGCACCACAAACTGACATCCAGCCCCTGGGCAGCTCTCGGGGGCTCGGGTGTGTCCCATGATGATCCCAGAGATTTATGTGCTGCTGGGCCCTTGCATTTCCGATGAGCTGTTGTCTCCCTTCGCAGTGTCTGTGGCACAGTGGGATGTGCCCCCATGAAAGAGGCTGGAGACACTGGGGGCTCCAAGAGCATCGTGACACAAGGACACTTTGGAATAGGTCAGACAGAAGCCTTAGTAACTGTGATCAGGGAGAGAACATCTGGATAGCATCTCCCCCTCTGCTCCCCCTTCCTCCAAGTGATTGCAGAGATCCAGCCTATGTACTGGTTCAGAAAAAAAAAACAAAACAGGTGAAGAAAACAATCATTTCAATGCAAAGAAAGGCAGGGAGCCATCCCTGGGAGGGAGGGATTCCTTAAATAGCTTGTTGACTTCCACAATTCTAAGAATGAATCAAACAGTAGATAATGAGACCTTATGGAGAGATGGCTCTTGGTGGAGCCCATAGGAGTGGCACACTCAGTATTATCTTGCCTCAGAAGTGGGGACTTGGGAACAATCACAGGCTGTTAAGTCAAAGGGAGTATTTTTCTAGTTAGGATACACTTCTTAGCCAGACCTCTCAGATCTCAAAAATAATAATTTTACCACTACAGAGGTAATGTGAGGTGAGCATTGTTTTTTTCAGGTTGCAATGAATCTGCAATAAGTGTTGAAATGCCTTCACTGTTCTCCCTGCAAAGAAGAAATTTTAAGACCAGAATTATTAGAAGTGTCAGAAAATGTGAAGAGCAGCAGGGAGCTGCTATGGCTTGTAAAGTGGCATAAGGAGAATCTGAGGGATGCCAGGAGGATGGAAAAAACAGTGCAATGCTTCTTCTCTGGCTTTTGAATTTCTGGATAACAGCTGAAGTTTGGGAACATGATGGTCAGTTTTGTGACCACTCACTGCAGCTCTGTGGGTTTGACTTTCAAGTCCTGGGCAGCTTCTGATTGACTAGAGGCAGTTATGATAAACTACAGTCAGTAATGATAAAACTGTTCTTCTCTGCAAATAGCCAGTATCACTACGTGACAGCCTTGGGGAGCTTTTGTTTAGCACCAATCAGGAATCCTTTTATTATTTTTTTCTTTCACTATTTTTCCCCTCTTAAAAATCCTAATTTTTCAAAATTGCAATGATTAATGAACCAGGATTCTTTCATAATTCAGCCAAAGCATGAAACTCCTTTTTCAGAATGTGTATGACAGTATTTTTGACATTTTTAACCTGAAATCTTAATATTTTTATTTCAGAAGTCACTTTCTACTTTGAAGTTTTAAGGTAATTGAGATCAGAAAATTTAAATGAAAAAAATTAAAATAGAAACAAAATGTTTAAAAATTATAACAAAACACTCTGAATGACCTACCCTGAACATTTTGTTCAGCTTTCAGTTTGCAAAATTTCTAGGTTTTCCTGATTTGACTGCACCACAGGAGCAAAGCATTGACAAAGCAGGATTCTTTGACTGGTGCAGGGGTTCCTCCTGCCCTGCAACAACCACATAAAATTGTGACATAGCAAAGTCATCTCTGAGCAATAGGACTTTGGGTGGGGCAGTGTATTCTGACATTTCCAACAATTTTGTGAAGTAGCAAGGTTTCCCTCTATTCTCTCTATTCCTGCCTTTTGGAAGGAATACTACTGAAAACAATTTATTTGGGTGAAATTAGCAAAAGGCTTTTCATAGGTGCATGAATGGATTCAGGTAGTAGCATATGTAGCATATATAATGTATATGAGAATATGAGAGAATAAGAGCAGATCAGAAAATTAGCAATTGCAGTCCTATCAGTCAGCCAGTCAGTCAGTCAGTCAGTCAGTTTAGTTGTTCCTTTCTAGAAACTGGCTGCTCCCAGTCCTCTCTGCTTTGCCTTTCCATAAGGCTGCTGGTGTGTTGAGCCAGCCCCATCCCTGACCCGCCAGGATTTTCTGAGATCCCATCTCGGCACCAAGCGAGGGCACTGCCCCTCACGGGGAGAGGCAGCAGGTTTTGCTCCTGCCTGGGTACAGCCCTGCAAAGCGTGAGTGCAATGCTCTGGTGCTGCTCAAACCAGCATGGGTGTACTTGCCAGCCCCAGAAAACCTGTACACAGGTAAAGTAATGCAGTTATCCACTGCTCTGGGTTATGCTGTCATTCTGTATCAAGACAAATTAGTGTACTCGGAAGCAATCAGAAGTAATTACTCTTTAAGAAACAATAGGCATCACTCTGTAGCTTCTACCTGACAGCTAAAGAACTTGGCTTCCTGTGAAAAACCCATACAGCTTAATCTTCTTGTGTCAGATCATATTTCCTTGTCTTCTCTTGGTAAATGTTTACATTGCTGCAGTAAAAGGGGCACTGCATGATCTCGGCTAACAGGGGACTGTGTGTTTAGAGATAGTAATGGGAGCCTGCATCTCTCTGCCACCATGAGATGAGTGCAGAGAAGGTTTGCAGGTACAAAATAGCACCTCTGCGGGGGCTTGAGTGGTCCCATTCTCAGGAGTAAATCCTCGTTCCACGAAGTCAGTTCCTACTGTTAGATGAGCTGACTCTGTGGCACAACAATGATAGGGAATAAAATCATAGAAAGTGAGCACAGAGACCTGGCTGTTCTTTGGCTCTTCAGGGAAGATGCTCAATGACATTCCAACTGATTCATTTTAGGAGTGTAGATATACACACTGAACCCTGCTTTTGCCACCTCTACTGCTGCATTTCGATCACCATTCGTAATTTTTAAGTGTTTCTTTAAAGACTGAACCCTTCTCAAAGGTTCCAGTGGCATCTTTGAAATCTGATAGAAATGTAAAGTCTATGTGTGCGCCAGTCAGTGACTTCGATTTACATTCTCCAGGAGGAACTCCAGGATTCATCTCAGTGAAGATGAAGTGAGAGTGGCAGACAGATCCGAGTGAGCTCCATACTTACAGGGATAAGGAAGAGTGACTTTTCTTACATAGTAAAAAAGAGGAGTTCTACATTTCAGATCCTGCTGCCCGTAGACACTTATTTCAACCTTTTGCAACTTATCTTTGCAGTAGCTGGTGGGAAAAGAAAGCTAAGTAACAATAAAGTGATCTTGTGGTTAACTGTTATGCAGTGCATAGGAAATCCAGATTCAGCTCCCGGCTTTGCTTTGGATGTGCTGTGTAATTGAATGCACAGTGCCTGTTCACTTCAGTTCTCCTTCCATCAGATAAAACTGAGAACATTTCCATACCATCAGAAGGTGATTTTGAGGATATATTCACTGGTGAGAGATCAAAATAGACATAGGCCAGTTAAATACTATTCTTTAACTGGGTTTTACTCTTTCTGTGAGAATTAACTGTGCGACAAGGCTTTTAGGGACAGTCTCTTTCTTAAGAACAAAATTTAGTTGACCTTCATTAGTCTTTTACAAGATACTACAACTCTCAGCAGACTTTCTCATGCTTGATTTCTTCATCAAGAGGGTGGTGTAGCACTGGAACAGGTCACCAAAAGTGGTTGTGAAATTTCTGTCTTTATATATATTTTAAGAGGCTGTGGGGCCAAGCCGTGGTTGACCTGATCTGCTGTTGGCAGCAGTCCTGCTTTGAGTGGGAGGCTGGACTGCAGATCTCCAGAGGTCTCCTCCAAGCAGCATTTCTGTGACTCTGTGAATCTAATTAGGTTCATCCTACATGGAAATATCAAAGTTATTTTAGGAAATATCTGTGTCTTTGTGCAGTGGAAGCAAAGAAGACAAGTGTTTATTGTCCTTTATTAGTAGGATTGAGTATTCTACCAAAGGCAAACTCTTGAGTAGCCCTGCTTTCTGGCTCTCTCAAAGCAAAACTAAAGACAGATACTAGATTAGATTAGCTATGTTATCCATTTTTCAAATTAATTTTTCTATTCTATCCATTGGTTATGTGTCTTACATAATAATTTATTTGACAACACCATCCTGGTATCACTTCTGTGTAATAATACTAAACCAAAAAATTGTCAAGCATTAACTCTACAAACATATTGCAAACTGCAGCTTAAGTATGTCAGTGTCTTATGAGAATACTTGAGGCTGAAATATTTTCCCTTCCTGCAGACTTTTCAAACTAATACATGTATGCTCTACAGAGTTAACAGCTGCTGCTATTCCACTAATGGGAAGTATTTTCTCTCTCTTATATTCCAAATAAATCATAATTCATGTCTTTCTCTCTTATGTTCAAGGTCCAAATAGTCCCATCTCTGTAATAGAAACCAGTAGAACTTAACGAGTTCTCTCAAAACTCAGAGTGACTTGTGTGTACTCTCTTCGAGCTATTAATGCTAAAAGCTCTCACATAAAGAAGAACTGCAGTGTAGTAACAACATGAGATTCTCATTTTATATTTTTGCATTTACTACTTATTACTATTTCACGTATATGAACTGATATAAAAACTATGCATGCATATTTACAAGGATGCACAATGCAATGAATTCTGCATCGTTCTATTAATGGGCTTTTGAATCCTGGTTTTGTTTGTGAAGGAGAATTGTTGCATTTGAGTGTCATTTGGTCCTTATGCATATGTGAAAAAAGTATGAAAGACACGTGCCAGGAATTAGGGAAATGAAAGATACAGAAAATCAAGGCACTGAGTTTGTCTTGATTTCCTCCTGTCACCTTACTGGTATCTCACATGCATATTGAATACCTAAATTCTTCATTCTTGCAGTTTCTGCCCTGAAAAAAAGTGTAGTAAGTGTACTAAACAATAATTATTTTCCTTCTATGCTCATTTAATAATTTAAATGTTCCTTTAAAGCACAAAGGTCTGGCTTGTAACTCTGTATGTGTGTATGCTGGGAGAAAAGGATAGGAAGAGAAGCAATGACAGCACTATTTTGGCTGGGACTTTGGGAGCTCCAGTGCAAGCTGCCACAGCAGGAGCTGCAGCCTCACAGCTCCCAAGGTGAACTGGAGTTGATCCATTCCATCCATACTTTGGGCTGGTAATGCACTGCCCTTGGGACCTCACCACTGTGCTAGCAGAACACATGGAACACAGGGAAAGGTGCATGCTCTGCTATCCTGTGAAGTATCTGAAGGGAAGTGTTTTTCTGAGGATGTAGATTCCCCAGGAGGGAGACTCGCCCATGAGAAAGGTCTGTTACAGGGCTCCCCTGAGGAGCAGCCAGGTTCAGGGGCACATGTGAGTGGTGCCACAAGTCAGGAAGAGAGCACGCTGACTGGGCTGTGGGGTCTCCATCTCCTACAGCCAGCTATCGCTGTGGGACTCGGGAGGACACTGTTTGCCTAAATGGCAGAAGACCAAGCAGAAGGTACCAAATCAGAGTGGGCTCTGTTCTTTTGGCTTGGATTTTTAAGATTTTTTTTTTCTTTTTTTTCTTTTTTTTTTTAAGCCGAGTTCAATAGACTGATCCTAGTTTCAAGAGGTAAACAGCAGAGAAGGGTGCTGTGCCTGCCAGAGCTGCTTGGACTGGCTCTGGAATAAATAACACAGACACCCAGAGAAAGTTTCTCTTTCTCTTCCTTAGGGGTCCTTGGATTGTACTTTCTGCCATTATATCCAAAGAGTGTGGATGCAGGGATGTAGCAAACAGCTGCCTTGTGTCACTCGCTGTCTCATTCTCTGCCTGGGCAGGGAGAAGTGCAGCCTTTCAGCGGGGGATGTCTCTCTAAATCTGTGCTCTGCTCTGTGTTTATGTTGGAAAAGGAAAGATCAAAGCATGTGCTCGGAGTTAAAAATGGAGGCTATGTAATTAAGGGACCTCCTCTCATTCCGAGTCACATGTGCTCGTACATACATGAGGTACTCCTGCCCTCATCACCAAACGCATCCTGGGGCAGGAGACAGCTCTGAATCGAGCTGTTCCTTGCTATGGCCATCAGAGGTCAGGGCTGCCTTTGAAGGGAAGTGGCTTAACCTTATCTGTGACTAAGATGCTGTCTGCAGGGAGGAGAGACCCAAGATCAGGTGATGATAGTGGCCCTGTTGGGTCAGAACAAGGCCCTGTCCAGCCTGATCTCCTGTCTCAGACTGCAATGCTGGAAGTGTAAGAAAAGAGCATAAAATGGTACTGGAGAGGACTCCTTTTTCTGATGTCTTTCCAGCTTCTGGCACTCAGTGTGGAGGCACTTCCTGAGCTCCAGGCTGTATCTGACTTGCAGTATGTAGTGGCTGTTAGCAGATTCCCATGAATTTATCTAATTTTTTTGAATGCATTTATTTCTTTGGACTCTACATCAGTGAACATCTACATAAACTACCAACTGTGTAGAAGGTGTTTCCTTTTTTTAATAAGAAGAGCAATTACTCCGTTTGCTTTCTCCATCCCACTCCATGCTAAATACCTCAATCACATCCAAGTTCAGCTATTGCTTGACAAGCAAATGAGTCCTTGTGTATGAATTCTCTTCTGCTGCAGAGGCCATTTGGTACCTCTGATGTTCTTGCTGCTTCTCCTCATTCTAATGTGCCTTTTTGAGACTGCACAAACAGAATTGCAGGCAGCGCTCAAGACATGGGCACACCGGGGATTGACAAAATTGCAGAATAATGTTTTCCATTCTGCTGTATCTTCCTTTCCCATTTGTCCTTAGCAGTGTGTGAGTTATCAAGTTGCTCTGTTGTTAGAAGAGCCTACAGGGAGAGCCTTGCAGACTCCTTCTGGAGGAAGGATGTGGATAACAGGACATGATTTATCTGTTTAATTTATGTTGGACTGTTTGATTTTGCAAAATTAACTTCCTCCCTGAAGAAAGACATCAGATGAAATTTTCAGTTGAAAGGTGCAAGGGGAGAGTGAGAGATTAGTGTTCAGAGCAGTGCAAAGTTGTGTGCTTTGATCCTTCTGCACACTTACTGCTCTTCTCCACTGTGTTTCTTGCCCACAGGACACAGGTTGGGGGCAGGACTGGGGACTTAGCCAGAAACTGCCAACCAGATTGTTTCCCTTGGATCAGACCCTATCGAAGCAGTTATGTCCTTGGCTTTTCACATGCAAAAGAAGCACTTTATTAAAAGAAACAAGATACTTCCCAGAGTCTGACAGCTTGCATTTTAACTATCACCCCTAACAAGGGACCTTAAAACTGACCCCAAGACTTAATTTAACCATTACAATTCCATTAGTCTAATTTGTCATGAAACGTCTTTAACTAATTACCTGCATTTGTAAGTTAGTCCACATGTCATGAGATAAGAAGTCAAGCATAGTCATAGGTCACTGCTCTAGGCTGCCATCACATAACACAGACCCCAGATGAAAGGGAATTCAGAGTTGATAGGAGGAATCCAAATGACAGCTACTCAGCCAGTACAAGGCAGACATGGCTGTAATGTAAAAATTGGACCATTGTCTTAGAAGTGGTGTTTTGGAAAAGATGGGGCATGCCCTCATTAGCAGAACAAGGTCTAGGAAGACTGAGCATTCCTCGTAAGCATTTGTCTTGAAGGTGGTAATTTGATAAATATAGGTCCCTACTAAAACCATTTGCTAAATTTGGCAGACAACAATATTAAATATTTATGACTGAATTTAGAGCTGTCCCTTTTCAAAGAGACCTGATTACGTCCTGAATGGCACTTTAAAAAGCTCATTTGGGAACTTTTGTTGGTTTCCTCAAACAACAAATGTTGAAACAGAGGAAAAGACCAATTAGGAGTCTGATTAAAGGTTGCTCAAGCCTTTCACTGAGTAGTTTGGATTTGGCTCCCTATTACTTGTTGGAAATCTGCCCATGAATTTATAGTGGGAGCTACAACATGCTGTGTGCCACAAACACCTCTCTCTCTTAGATTTAGGCAACAGTAAACTTCCTCTCATTTCTCTTGTTCCAGTGCCTGTGACATTCCCCTTGAGACTAGATGAGGAGAAGGATATGGTACGTGATTAATGCAGGATGAAGCATTCAGAAGATTTTCTTATTCTTGTTCCTGTTTCCTTCCTCACTGAGCGGAGGTGCAGAGAGAGGTTGCCAAGAGCGATTCCCCCCATCAGTACAGAGTGTCACCATCACACTTTTGGCTGCTGGTGCTGGGTGTGAGGGGTAATTAAATCCCTGCCTCCACCCCGGCTCCCTGTCCCTTCACTGATCCTTACAGACAGCAAACGCCATTGAATTCTTCACTTCCATCACTCATTTGATCAATACAAAGGGCCGGCAACAACACAGTTATACTGGTCAGGCCAGCCCTACCTTTGTACTCCCTAAGTACAGGCTCTGTCCAAGCCATAAATCACAGCTACTCTAAATTATAGAGGCTGCCAACATATCAGAGGCCTGGAGTGGGAGCTCCCTGTGATCACAGCACAGAGGAGAGGATAAGAAAGGCCCTGACCAAGCTGTCTATTCTGTACTCAGGAGCTTTATTCAGACAGCAAGGAAGAGTGCCTGGGAGCCTCTGTGCTCCTCTTGCCTGCCGCAGTGGCTCAGCAGTGTTCTGGGGTTACCTGCTGTCCTCAGGAAAAATCGAAATCCTCTTTCTAACAACCATAAGGCAGTCACTGGGATTAGGAGGAAACTTCCTTTGCTGGTGTATTACTGCAGACTTTATACTTGCACGTACTCTTTTATTTGCATCCCTGTGGGAAGAGAGGACTGACTCATTTATTTGCATCTTCAGCACTGGGAGTGCTCAGTCCTCTCTGAGGAGGAGAAATGGCATCGCCCTGCTGTCCCCAGCTCCTGCCAAACAGCCCGGAGCTGTCACACTGCTCGGTGGTGTGAACACCATGGCATTTCTTTCTTTCCTATGTGGAAGCTCACCTGTTACTTTCTACCAGTATTCCTCCAAAAATTTCCTCTAAATGAATCTTCAGATCTCCAAATCTTTAGCCTGTCTGAAACCAGCATAAAATATCTACCAGTCTGCAATGAAAAATCACAGACAATCCATCCTTTCGATCTCTTGCTTTTATCCTAAGCTGATAAGGGAGGCCCTCCTGTGCTTGTCAGCTTTGCATTCTTGGTGTGTGCAGCATAGCTGAGGATTGCAGATTAAAGGTGAAGAGTTGAACAGGGAAAAAATGCAGGAGCAAAGCAGCTGTTTAATGAGATAGAGGGGCTTTCCCCTTGAAAACTGCTTATCCATATCCTGTCTCTTGGTAATTGCAGGGCATTTTCTTTATGGGGCATGCTAGCACTGTTTTCCTGGTTTAATACATTTTACCCACTTGCATGATCATCTTTTCACTTTGGTAGATGAAACCATTCTTTATGAAATTGTGAGCGTCAACAGCATTTTTTTAAGCTGCTTAGTTCTGTCCTGTGCATCTTTTGTCTTATAGTTAGAACAAAGTTCAAGTGTGCTCAGGAGTTAAAGCTCTGTCTATAGCTAGGTGTGAGCTCTTGCATTTCCAGGTTTGGAAACTCCTTTCCACCCAAGTCCGTCTCAATCTGTAACAGAACATCTAAAGTTACTAATCCAGATACTGTTGAATTGACTGTCAGTGGTAGGATGTGCTGTGCTGATAGAACCAAACATTTGAAAGACAAGCTCTTGGCAGCTGTTTTAGCCTGCTCATGTCACTGTCTGTCCTTCTGCTAGAAATATTTCCATTTTTGAAAACTCCCTGTGCCTTGCTCTGTTTTTCAGGTAGACCCTTCACCTCCTGGTGTCCCTAAGGGTCTCAGGTGGGACAGCTTCACCACTGGTCCTGGTGCCTTCACCGTTGCTGTAATTTGCTGGGATTCACCTCCAAAAAGAGACCTAAGAGTCCACCATTACAAAATCGGCATAAGCTTACGGGGGCCAGAGCAGCTAATGAAGATCACTGGGAAATGGCTAATGCATGTGTGCTGCCACTGCACCTGCCACTGTCTTTGCTGCTCTCTGCAGAGGTGTTGGGAGAGCACAACAGCCACTGGTGGAGGAAAGCGAGAGAAGAGAAAGGATTCATCTGCCAGGAAGAGATGCAGTCATGACTCTGGCTTGGTGTGATAAACAGCATGTGCTGCCCAGAGATCTGGCTGTGGACAGGCCATATTCCCCTGATCTCTCCCCAGCTTGGAGATCCTTCTGCTGTGGTTGATGTGAACAAGTCTCATTCTTTGTATCACCTCCATTGCAAATGAGGTTAGGAAATAGGAACATTTCAGGGCTGGAAAGAGTGATCTGGGATTCTTCAGATCCCAGAAGTTCCTGATCTCTTTTGTATAGATAATGTCAATGTTTATATATGTATAACAGGGAGGTTGGAGAAATGGTGGGATTTTGAGTTGGGATAGGGGGGTGCTGTGAGTTGGGGGCTTCTGAAATGGCAGAGACTTGAGATCATAATGTGGAGAAGATGGATGCCTTGGCTTGAAGTGTATTGCCACAGTCGAGAGCAGGAAATCATACTGGGTTTGAGATGTGGAACAGAAGAGAGAGAAAATCTGCCTCACAAGGGATTGAAGGAATTTATTTTAGGGACTTGAAGGATTGAAGTAACTCATTTCACATGACTTTTCCTCCTCTAGCCCATGCTCATGACTGCATGCAACAGTCATTTTTGCTGATGGAAATGTGGTTGCTGTATTTTCTGTCCCACTGTCATCTCCTTGTCTCTTTACTTGTCCATACAGTATCATATACCCTATGGCATCATAGAATTAAAATAGATTGATTATGCAGATGTAAGTGGATCCCTAAGGAAACTTAGCACATGGACATAACACCACAGGCAACTTTTAACTAATTATGCAGCTATAAAGAAGTTTTTTCTTTTTAAAATTAAAAACACCTTAACTTTTTCCCTTCTTTTTTAATGCTAACAGCTTAACGTTTTCCTCTCCAGATAAGCTCTGAAATGCAAGAGAGAGAGCAGAGTACCTTATGGAAGTAGGTTTATGGGTTTCAAAACCTCTGAAAAGCACAAAAATCTTTCCTCCCATTTGCAACACCCCTCCCCCTGCATGCAGAGTGCAGCCCCTGTATGCATTTGGTTTCCAGATCTGTGATTCCCACCCTCCTTTTTATAAGCTGTGAATTTTTTGGCCTTTCAAAGCACAGATTTTACCCCCCTCCCATGCCCCCAGGGAAGCTTTTGTCCTGTGAGTGCCCTAGGTTTTTAAAGAATGTGGAAACTCTTTGGTTTATTCTGTTTCTGTACTGCTACCTCCAGTTCCTGATTCCTGTTCCTCTGTGGCCTCTGCTAACACAGTCTGTCCCCAGTGGGGGCTTTCTGTGCAGTTCCAGTGAAATGTGGCTGTGTGCACAGGGACTGCAGCCTTCTAGCCAGCATTCTTTCTTGTTATTTAGTAGAGGAGAGGTATCACTTTTTCCCCGTCTCCATCATCAGCCTGATTTTATTATAATCACATAATGCCAACACTGTTCATGTTTCCTCATCCCAAGACTTTGTGGATCCATTCAAACACCGTGTTAATCCCTCTCTATTCTCAGTAGCACCTTTATGATGGTATTGCCTTTCCAAGCTACAGTTGATCTTGCAAGCCTTCACACCAGCTAATCCAACCTCTTTTGGCTTCTTTCCCAAAGGTGTTGAGTTCTAAGGGGAACACTCAGCAGGGGTATTTTCACTCAGTATCACTGGATCCAGAATTTCTTCTTACCTCCGGGGCTGTTAACTTCTCTCCATTACTAGCAGCAATGAGGGATAGATACTGCTTACAGAATATAATAATTTTAAGGGAAACAAGACAGAAAATAAGGAATCTAAAAGATGTCCACATTTTCTATCTGTAGCTACAAGTCAGGTAGAGCTGCCCTAACATTTGTGCTGCTGATTAAGGTACAGCCTGTTACGTAATAAGCAATACATACTCTTCTCTAGAAGCAATCTTGCAATGAAGCAGGAGAAACCACCCGGGTGGAGGGACCAAGGATTATCTGGTGCCTGAAGCAGAGACTGTATGGACAGCATCTCCAACAGTATTCCTCAGAGCAGCTTGAAGAACTCTGTCAGATCATAGCAGACTTTCCTACTTTATTATGTGCTGAAAAGTTACTGGTTTTTACACATTAGACACTAATCAAGGTCACCCCTTCATTGCTGAATGCTCTGCATTCACTGCGCTGTTGGCAGGAGGGCTTGCTCTGCTCCTGTGTGTTCAGAAAAAAAAAACAAAATAAAAGGAAAAGAAATCCTTTGGCCAACCATCTGTTGGAACAGAGGCCATGGACACAATGCAGATACAAACGCCTGGATGCATTTTGCAGGTGTGCCCTGTGACCCATCTTTCCGTGGAGAAATTCACAGGGAAAATAGATTGCACTAGGCTGTTCCTGCAACTGCAGTTAATCGTGCCTTTTCTGTATTACTGCTACAGGATTAACACAAACATTGCTTCTATTTTCAGGCTTATCAAAGGCAGCAGCACATCTCTCTAATCTCCTATTTCCCTGCTCTCTTTAAAGTGTTTAAATGAATGGAGCACTGATGAGCGGGGATGTGGTGCCAGCAGGGATGGTGTCATTTAATGCCTCGCTATTTATGCTATTTAATGCCTGCGTGGCTTTATGTGCCCTGGGTGACTTGCAAACCATCTGGCACCCTCCACCCTTTCGCAGGACAGACGGAGGTGTAGACAGCACCTTCATTTGTCTCTGGTTCAGAGAGTGACCAGCAGCAATAAAACAGTACAGTTCTGATGTGCCTGCTCCTACACAGCCTGCACCTGCTGTCACTGAAGGATGAAGCTTGGAGGCCATGGACTGGTGACCCTTGAGATCAGGCAGTTTGGATCTCAGCGAGCTGTGGGCACTTACCTACATTCCTGTTGGACTGGTTGGCACACACAACCTGGATTTTTCTTACAGCTGTGAAAAGCATAATGATATCTGATCTGCCCCAGCACCTGTTTGTGCACTGTTAACTTGTCAAAAGGTTTCAGACAAGCTGGAATCAGCAGAATTGCGTGTGTCATATCAGCTCCTTGTCCTAAGAGTCCTACAGCTGGATTTACAGTATCATTGAATCACAGCCTGCATTTTTAGCCGTATTACTTACACAAATCACAAATACTTGGGTTGTGTCCTCCAATCTGCTAGGAAGTGGGCTGAGATCCACCCTGCAGCTTTCACACCACTGTCAGCTGGCATTAACTTCCAGTCATTTTTTCCTTTGAGGCCAGATTGAAATCAGTGACCTAGAAGTAAAATACTCTGTATTTTGTTAGCAAGCAGTCCCTGGAGTTGTGCAGTCTAAATTGGGATGTCTTCTCAGTGAGCTCTTTTGTATATCTTCTATGGCAATTGTGCTGTAATTAACACAATCCTCTTTCTGGTAGCAGAATTTATTAATTGCTTTCCACTTTCTCCAATGCTTTTCTGCTCAGATCACAGTGAAATAAAGACTTTCTTTAGTGTGTGGATAGGTTATGATATCCTACTGTAAAGCATTAGTTTTCTATGGTGATATAATCAGAGATTATGTTATCGATTCACTGATATTCCTGCAAGGAGAGCAAACTGGAAACTGTGTTGGACACTTACTGCACTGCATGTTAGCAGTGCAGCTGTGGGATCTGACCCTGAAAATGCTCATATCTGGGAGAATATTTGCAGAAGTAAGGACTAGTCATCTGTAGAAAAATTTTCATGATCAGCTGTCATGTTTATGGGATGGATCACTTGTGGACAGTCCTGAGAGTCTGCTGGGAGGTGCTGGCTGCCCTTGGCAGTGCCATTGCTGGAGGTTCATTTTATTCAGCATTTTAAGGAAGTGCCCAGCTCACGTTGTAACTTTACTGCAGTCTGTTCATATGAATAAGTTGTATCTCCACTTTTTCTGGAGTTCAGATTCTGTGCTCAGATTCAAGGTCAGATCCAGTTGGTCACTCTGTGGCACTGTATAATGAATTGCCAGCATCCCAGAACGTACAAAATTGGAGATAGAAGCAGCTCCACCTTATTACCATGATAGCCAATTGCAAGTGGTAGTGCAGTGGATAAAGGGCAAGATAATGTAACATGTGAGTGGAATAGCTCTCCATCTGTGTATTATGAAATTGTCATTCTGTGCCACTGTTCAGCATAAATGGACTAATCTTCAGTTTGAAAATGAGGAGAGCTTGACTGTTAAAGAATAGGTCATTTGGCTTCTGGCAGCAGCAGAAGATGCTGTAATATTAGCTGTAAGAACTTGTGCATTCTTGGTAAGGAGATAAAAATGATTAAATTGCACTGCTTGCTTCTCTATCTTCTAAAGTAATTCATATTTGGACCCGGATTCATCTAAGCATTTGCATAATTCCTCAGGCCTTTCCTATTCAGCCATGCATTTCAGCTTGTGGTTAAGCTCAAGCAAGTGCTGAAGTTCTTTTCAATTCCTGGGGCTTCAGCCTTGCAGAACAAAGTCTGGGCTGCTACTTTATAATGTTTCAGTGGCTTCTGAGGTTGCTGTGCTGTAGCAAATGGAAGTTTGCTGTATTTGTTGTATTACTAGCTGAATACTCTTTAGTGACTCAGAAAGGTTAAGGGTGAAGATGTTGGGGCCCTGGAGAGGATAATTTTTAATAGAGTCCTCTGTTGAAAATCCAAGAGCCAGAATGGGGGTCATGTCTCCAAAGAGTTTCATGGACTCTGCAAAACTGGCAGTCACACTGACTGCCTCCCTTCCGCTGGGCTCTTCCTGAAAAGGAATGAGCAGAGCCAAGGGGAAGGTTTTGTTGGGCTCTTCGGGACAGGGAGCTCTTCAGGCTGAATTCTGTTCCCAATTATGTTCTATTTTCCAGCGTAACTTCTTAACTTTGGTAGGGTTGTGCCAGGTGGTAGCCACTGGTGATGTGAATTATTGTTTTAACATATCTTTCAAAAACTGCAGTATTACCATACATATTTCTGTGCAAACTTGGGAAGGAGGGTTGGAGAACAACCTTGATATGCTGATTTTATTTTTCTTTTGTGGGCCTGGAAAGTTCAAAACATTTTGCCTGGCATTATCAAGCTCTTGTGTGTCAGTTCAGTTTAGCAACAGAACATGTCAGCCAATAGAGTTCCACTGCTTCATGAAGATGTGTGTGGGAACTGGAAATTTTTTAATTGGGCTTGACCCCAATCTAAAATGAAATGTTTGTTTATGGCTTTTTATAGAAAATACAATGAAACAATTAGCTTTTTTTTTCCTTTGGAAAAAATAATTTTCAAACATTTGGTAGGAAACCCTTTACAGAGCAGATTTTTGGCCTGAAGTCTTATTCACAGTAAAACTGGTGGGAATTTTGCTATTGACTTTCATGTAGCCATTTTACTGAGGTTTTCTTTGCAGCAGGAGGGATTGTGTGACTCTATCTGGAGGTATTAATGTAACTTCAAAGCTTCTTGGTCCACTTTAGAAATAAGAAATGCTCTTTATATCCCATCGGCTTGTTGGAGGTCTTGCTTCATTGAAGGTTACATGATTTTTGTCTCTGTCCCAGAGAACCACAAGGAACTCAATCTGTATTTGCTAAAATGGAGACCAGCAACATGTTCTTCTAATACAACAGTAGCAGAAGAAAGGGCAAATGTCCAGGTTAGTGATCTGCTTTGCTGGGCTGTCTTCACACCATTGCTTTAAAATGTTTGTTCTGTGGAGGAGATCACTGCAGGTTCCAATGTAGGTGTTTACAGGGGGATTCTGTTTCCATGCAGTGCTGTGCATGATGATGCTGTCTCTGCTTGCTCCCAGTGCATGAGATGATTCACCTGGATTTTCCGTTCTGTATAGCAGATTTATTAACCCTCAGAAAGCTCTATTCAGAAGTTGGTTTCCCCTCCCAAACTGAGGTCTCACTATTAACAATCTTTTATGAGCATGGAGCAGTTCATTCCATTGCTGAGTCCTTCGTTACTTCTTCTTCACTGGGACAAAGTGTCAACAATAGTGAGAGAAGGAAGAGAAAGGATTAGAAGAATCAGAGGAGGGGGGAAAGGAGTATTCCGTGATCCCTTTGCATGAGATACACACATTTGGAAATTTGCTAAAATATGTTTGTAATGTTTTTCACAAGAAACATTACCGGAAAGTACAGTTAGTCCTGGACTTAACCAACCCATTTTTCCCTGGATTTAGGGCTAGCTCAGAGCAATCTTCCAGTTTTGTACTTCATCTCTACCTGCTTGACTGGCAGGTTGCATTGCACTGAAGACAGCTCTGGTAGACACAAAAAGAGCAGGATCTTCCATGGAAGAAGTGATTCCTAGGAGGGGCCTGAGAGCCGAGTTTCAAAAGCATCATGTTCCCAAAGAAAGGCCAAATTTTTCAGAAGGGCTGAACAACAAGCACTCCTGCTGTGACAGATGGCTGAGTATTTCAAAAGATCTTGCTATTAAAGCTGGCTGGAGATTGTCTATTCTGTTGTTTTTGACAGGAACTTGGGTTTTCTGTTAAACATAATAATAGTGCAGAATGGACAGATTTTCCTTCCAGCATTCTATTTTTATGTGAGAGTTTTAATTGTTTTGGTCAGGGAAACTCTCACTCCTGTAATACATTGATTTACAATCACTGTGCTGGAGAGCCGTGTGAGAGACACTTCCCAAAGTCTGATCCCCAGTTCTGACCCCCGGGTGGCAATGAAGCTGTTCTGAAGCTCTGGCTGAACACAAGGGTGCTGTGTGTGATGTGGTGGGCAGAGCATTGGAGTGTGCTGCTTCCAGACAGTTTTTCTTGGGTTTCCTTTTATGTTTCTTAGAGAGGGTTGAGTTTTGAGCTGCTTGATTTGGGATCCTGAACACGCGATCTCCAGTGGGTGAATATCTTCACTTGTGGCTGCTCACACGTAGGACTGGGGGTGAAAGGTAAGCTGTGTTTGTATGTAGCTGAACATGCAGAAAGTGGGATCTTGGAACTTGAGGCTGTTTCAAGCCTCATGTGTGCTTTAACATTTCCATGATTTAACTTTCCTATCCATAAACAGGAAGTAAATCTTCATCATCAGTGAAGGACTTACAAAGTTCAGTGTTTATACACACAACTTTGGAGAAGCAGAAATACAAATAAATCCCTTTCTTCCACCCGAATGTCTCAAAGCTCTTTTAAACTGTTAATTAATTGAGCAGTCATAATGATGTGCCAATGGGGATGAAGTGGGAGGAATAATTTACAGGTGGGAGAAATGAGGCATGAATGACTTCCTAGCCTTACCTGTGCCATGCTGTTAGTCTGTGTCAGATCCAGACAGATACCTTCTGTCCTGTCTCCTTTTGCATCTGTGATGGGTGGCTGGGAGCATCAGCTTCCCCCCTCCCCGCCCTGCTTCCTCCCCTTCTTCTGTAGGGAACCCAACTCCTCATCCCCAGGCTGCTGTTTCATGGAAGTGCAAGGAGTCCATGTGGCTCCCTCTCTGAGGGAGCAGGCCTGGAAGCTGGGACATTTGCTTCAATTCCCAAGTTCTATCTACTGAACAGGACACGGCCAGAGAGTCAACTCTGCTGCATGGGAGAAAGGGAGTAAGGAAACAAACTTCTGGGTGCTCCTGGAGCAATGGCACATTATGCCCCGCCTTCCTCCTCCTGACCTTACGCACAGCTGGATTATGGTGTGCTGTCCTCTGCACGCCTTCCGCAACAATTCAGGTTATACCTTTGCTGCACTGAGCAGAGTGGCTCAGGAATATCTGGCTCTGAAATACCAGCTCACCTCAGCAGAGCCCCCTTTGTCACCATCTCTTTCTTGTCTGAACTCCTGTATCTGGGGTTAGTACACCTTTGTACAGAAAACACTGAATCTTCTGGCATATACAGAATAAATGAGCACAAGGTAAATTCAAATTGTTTAAAACTTATGGAATGGGTAGGATAAAACTACAGCTTAGGAAAATACCCAGTGCACAATTTCATCTACAGTTTGGCTGAGAATCCTGTTTAAACTTAGTTCTTAAGCACAGCTGTGAAACTCAGGAAGATGTCACATCAGTTGCTCACCCAACAACCTTGAGAGCCTCCTGGGAAGGTAATCACCAATAGTGAGCAGTAATTCCAACAGGCTGCTTTGCTTCATTCCTCTGGCTACTCCTTGTCAAGCTCCTGCAACTCCAGACATGAAGTTTTCCTTCTACCCAACGTGGTTCCAACTGCTTCTCCGTATCACTTATTCATATCTGAAAGGGAAAGGAAAAATACTGACATAAACTACTGGTCCCTGGAATACAAGGGTTTTTATTTAACTGGCAGGGCTTATGGTTACCTTCAGAAATAGCTTTTAAAGTAGTTTTTAGCTGGATGACAGAGACAAGCCCTCCAGGAAAAAGCAGTGGTAAAGTGGTGGGTCATTATAAATATTTTGTTCTCTCTGTAGTCGTGTTTTCCATTCTTTTTCAGTTTACATATCTTGTAAAAATTTTCCAGTAAATCTGCTACCTTCTATGTGGTGAATTTAAGCCTATTGATTTGTAGCTGTCCTAATTGCATTTTACAGAACCCTTGCTGCCTCTGGGACCAGAGCTTGAGAAGTCCTGTTTAGTGAAAAGGATTGTCTTCCACAGGTCATTGACACCCTATATTCTGCTTTATCTAAATTAGGCAGTCTCCAGTATTCTCTGATCTAATCCCAAAAGTAAGGGGTGTGTGTTATGTGCAGATATAATGCTTACACAAAATTTCTATTGAGAAGGTATTGGAAAAGGAGCTGGAAGCAGGTAGAGCTTGCCCTCCCAGCTCAGTGCCAGCACGGGGATGCAGTGCCTGCTAACAGCTGGCTTTTCTGCAGCTCGGCAGGTGATGGAGTTCCCACCACTTCAGGAGCCCACTGCCAATGGTTAGCACATGCTGTTGTGAGAAATCTCATCAGTCAAAAATGTCTCATAAATAATTTAGAGGAAAGCAATTAGCACACACAGCTGTAGCTGTTTGCAAAGTCACAGTTATACCTGCCAGGGCAATCTGGAAATGGAAATTTCAAACCCATTTCTTGAAGTGGCCAGAACAGTCTAGCTTGGAGCTAGGGCTGATGGGTAGTTGTTGATGAGTAAGGAGCAAATTGCACTTTCATGTCTTTTTATGTGTAATGAGTTCCAGGAGAGCATTTTAGTATTTTGTGCATATTGGGAAAGGGATCAAAGGGATGCATAGTTTTAAAAACTCCAGCAGTCAAGGCCTTATCCTTTCAGAGGCCCTGCAACTCATTCAGCTTCAGAGCCAGGGGGACAGATTTTAACAGAGACTTGGACATGCATTTTGAAGGCATCAGCTAGTTAGAGTTTGTCTATATGTACAAACTGCTCAGAGAGGACAGGCAGGAGGAAAAGGAAGAAAATACTGTTTGAAGTATCTCATCTGAGTCTGCTTGCCTTGACAGATCGATGAGAGCAAATTGTTTGAGGACTTCTGGGTAATGATAAAAGGGAAGGGAACCTGCTCTTTAAGAATCTCAAACAACTACAGGGAAGGTGTGAAAACAGATTTGTTTGTGCAGGTGAGTCCTGCGAAGGGGTATCAAACATTAAATCTAGAGATGACACAAGGCTGTGTAAATAGGGCACACGTAAATATATTCTAGGAGAGGGTTAGAAGTCACCTACCATGTCACTATATTGGAACAAGGGGACAGACAACGTAACATTGCAAGATCCTCTCAGCATTTCTGATAGCTGTGCATTCAGTCATGATATCTCTGCTAACTGAATGCCTAAAACATGTTCATCTTCACAGGATCCCCCCTTGGCTAGGGAATTATCAATCATTCCTGTTACCAACTGGAAACTAAATCACCGTATGTTACCACATGAGGCAATCCCACTCCTAAACTCTGAGATTCCTTCCTCTTCCTATGAGGAAGTTTGACACTCTATTGTGAAAAAAGCATTCAAATGTGGGTTATTCATAGTATGAATGCTACAAAGCATTCCAACTATGCTTAAAGACCATATGAATTAGAAAAGACTGGAGTTAGCATTTGTAGCAGTGGCATTGTTTTATTCTGCAACTCTCCTGTGCAAAAACATGTCCCAGAGAACCACAAGGTTGTCTGCACCATTTGACCCGATCTTCTAAATCCAGCTGCCATCACTTGGCCAAGAAAGTAGCAGAGAAGCCCAAGAACCTGCCTGCCACTTTTGGGTGGTCAAGGCCTCCATCCAAGGAAAATTCCACGGGTGAGCCTTAGACAGTAACCAAAAGCAGCAGCTGCTCATTGACTGTGAACTGGACGAAAATCCCTGCAGTCAGTCAACAGGCTGCCCCAGCTGGTGTGGCCTCACAGAGACAAGTAAGACCTCCTGTAAAGTGATATTAATTGGAGTCTATCTAGAAATCTCTTACAAAAGATTTTGTTTGACTGCAATGGGAACTTTAATATATTATTGAATACATTATGGCAGCGCACCTTCCTGGACTGCATAATGATTAGCTGTTAGTGTGTTTCGGTAAGAGGCTCAAATATTTCATTTGCTTATTTCTTTCATTTATTTATACTTACTAGCTTTTAGTAGAAGTGAAGGAATGTGAAGAATGTCTTTTACTACTGCAGATGAATAATTGCTCAACAGCCAGAATTTCAGTAACTTTGAAAATCTTCCTTGAACAGAAATTCAGCCTGGGGTGAATCACTGGTCAGTGAGGTGAATCTGGAGTGTTTTGTGGTTTTTCTTCTTGTGAATTAATCCAACTTTATTCCAATTTAACATGTTAGCTAGATGGGATCATTGTGTGGCTCTTAAGCCAACTTAACCCATTTTATAAGATTCTAAATCACATTATCTTCTGGACCACAAATAAGCATTCAAGAAATGTAAGTTAAAATAATTATCTAACACGCTTTAAATGAACATCTTTCCCTCCTATCCAGGGAAAAGTGAGTGCAGAATTTGGATCATTATCCATAAAAGCCTGTAGGAATATTTACAGGTATCCTTCTTGAAACAAGTTGAGCCCTTGATCTTTATAACATTATTGCAGGTATATATTAACAGCACTGCAACGCAGAAATGTGAGAAAGTACTAAAAATCTCAACTAGGTCAACTAAGGATGAGTCGGGATTTTGTTCAAAACAATAGGCATAATGTTTTCATAATTCAAGAAAATATTCATTGTACAGGAGAGATGACTTCTGTTTTTAAAAAGGGGATCATCTGGCTACAGGGTTTGGCTGGGCTTTGCCAGTGACTCACTGTACCTGAGGGCAAACAAATGCCTTAGATGGTATCTTCTGGGTCCTGAAGTCTCCTGAAGTCTCCTAATCACATCCCCATTCTGGGAGCTCTGGAGTCTGAATTGTCTTTGATGATAAGTTGGGGAAGAAAGAAAAAGACTTTTTCACTAAAGGTAGATTCATCTCCCTCACCTTTAACTTGTAGGAGCTGTGTGGGTGTGTCCACAATGAATGGAGAAGGAATGACTTCTTCACCTGAAGATTCGTCTTCTAATCTAGATTTGATGACTTGCCACTGGAGGAGGATATATTTTGCTGTTCATTTCAGAAGTCCTGGCAGCAAGGTCAGACTGGATGTCTCCTTTTACACAGTCAATTTTGGTTAATACCACTATGTTTTTCAGCACAGTAGGATCCCTGATATTTCTTGTGCTAGAACAACTCCAGTAACACTGTACAGGTTTTGCCTGGGTTTTGTTTTTGTGGGATTTTCTTTGTTTGTGTGGAGGTTTTGTTGGTTGGTTGGTTGGTTGGTTGGTTGGTTGGTTGGTTGGTTGGTTTTTTGTATACTCAAAGAGCACAAGGAATCCTTTAATGAAACCTGTTTTCCCGTTTTAGTCTCAGACGTTAGCAATAATCCATGATCTTAAACCTTGAACATTTATCAGTGTGAAGTTCAAGTGCTTACAGTCACTAGCCATAGGCCAGCCACACTGGATACCTTTCAAATGCAAATAACTGGTGCTTCAAACTGCCAAGGTTCCTTATTCACCTGAGGCTCAGCCCAGAACACGGATCTTTCATCGGACTCTAATGTGAGAGTTTACATTTGTTTCAAAGACACATACAGAAGAGATTAAAGAGGTTCAGCTCTTTTGGCAGTGGCATGTGGCTTTTTCTACAGCTCTTCCAGGGACTGCATGGAAACAGAGATTGTGTCTGAACACTTTCAGATCCCTCTTTGTGGTCAGGGTATTATCTGCTTGGCTTTTAAAAAGTCCAAGGACACAGAATGAACTGATATCTCTGAGGTAGAGGCTGACAGTAAGTGCTGATCTTCTGCTGCGTCTCCTGAAATACCTAAACCAGGCCATGCTTATGTTTACAAGATGATAACTCCTGTGTTGGAGTGGCCCCTAGCTTGAGTTGGGGCATTCCCCTTTCACTTGTAACTTCAACTCAGAAAATGGGTAAAGGTCTGAATAACAAACTTGTCATCACAAACATTTTTGTAGGTGCCAGGCCTCCAAATATACTGCCTAGATTTTCTTTGTTTGTTGTTGGGTTTTGGTTGGGTTTTTGGGGTTGGTTTGTTTTGTTGTGGGTTTGGGGGTTTTTGGGGTTTTTTTTTGGTTTTTTGGGGTTTGTTTTGTTTTTTGTTGTTGTTGGGTTTGTTTGTTTGTTTGTTTTGGGGGTTTTTTGGGGTTTTTTGGTTGGGATTTTTTTTTTTTTTGAGTAGAGAGGAACAATCTGTTTTATTTGTCAGCTCTAATTTGAAAAGCAAAGTTCATTCTGTGTCAAAAGCCTTAGGTATGGCAGCCCAGCTCCAAATGATATTGCATAAATATCTTGACAGGACACTGGGAAAGGCTGACATCCTTGCCTACATCATTTTGAACTCCCCATTTGAAACTCCTGGTGGATTCTCCCAGGCTAAGAAAAATCCATAAGCACAACTGCCTTTCAGTGGTCTGAAAACATGTAGGAAGGCCCCTATAGCACTCTCATTTCTCTCTGGTCTCGGCTTCTCCAGCCTCTCCTGAGAACAAAGATTTTCACTGACTGAAACATCCTCATTTCTGTCCTACAGTGCATGTTCTGTATCCTTCTCCATGTACAGGTCTGGTGCTGCAATAGCTGCTGTAGCTATATCCTGCTTTAGAAGGAGTTTGGTAATTACAATAATAGTATCATTTGGGGAAGCTGATAATCAAATCTCTGCTGGTTTTTACCTCTTTTCTTTCAAGTTACAAGAATTGAAACAACAGCTTGATCCTTCTTTTAATTTATTCCTTATTCCATTTCATTCTTTTGTTTCTCATGAAACAACCCCTCACAATCTGATATCAGTGAAAGCCAGCACAGTGTCAAAAGCAAGTCCCACGTCTGGCTGCCAAGCAAAAGACAAAATGTACCAGTAGGATGCTGTGCAGCAGCAGTACTTCCAGGAGGCAGCCTTCTTCCAGATCTTGTCCCTGGTGTGTCACTGCAAGAGAGAACACAACCAACATGTTTTAATGAAGAATATTGGCAGTTGACTGGAAAAGAAGAAACTGTGTTTATTCTTCCTGTAACACCATTTGGACTAGTGCCATTTATACATGTTCAAGGGGGATTCCCACCTACACGTCCAGCCTTGACCACTTCAGCCCCTGCCTCTGGTAGTCCCTTTGCAGCTCCAGAGAAAAACTGGTGGATATTGATTCTCTCTCTCTTTTTTTTTTTTTTTGGTTGGTTAATTGGGGTTTTTTTATCTATGTGGATAAATTCAATCATTCAGTTTCCAGTGAGCCTCAGGGATAGTTGTAGTGGCACCATGGGAGACAGTGGAAGGGAACAGACATGCAGGAGCGAAAAAGAGTGCCTGGAAGCAAAAACTTCCTCCTCTGGCTTCACTGCCTAAATAAACATGAGGAATTGTACCTAGAATTAGCTTTACATTACCTGCTGAGCAGCTGGTGAGCTACAGAGCACAGCAGTGGTTACCTGCATATTTTCTGGGTTTCAGAAGTGGGCTCTGCAGCCTGTGTAGGTACCATGACGACACTGCCTGTGGTAGTTGGAACAGCTCATTTAAATATAGCCTGTACATGGTCTCTGTGAGCTCTGGTCCGGGCAGACATACAACAAGATATAATTATGGATTTTCCAAGTCCAAAGCTAAACACTATGTCAAGGCTGCCTTTCTGTCACTTCCACGGTCCCTTTTGTAGTTATATCTGGGGCCTGTTGACTTCAATCGGTTTGTTTTCAAAACACACCTGCAGGGCAGGCAAGCAGCCCTGTCTGTGTCCTGTAGAGTGAGATCTGAGAACACACTCAAAAGCAGCAAGAATCACTTGGGACTTTACTACTCCACCTGTGTGAGGGCAGCCACCAGTGCCACGGCAGAGCTGATGGGCTGTGTGGCTCCTCATTCTTTAGCACAACGCTGGGTATCTGCACTTCACCAGTTATGGGTGGCCCAAGCTATTCTGACTTGCACACAAAGTGGACGGGGAGCAAGAGCATTTTGTGCCCTGCAGCCTGGGCTAGGAGGTGACGACTGTGAGGGAAGCACTGTCCTGAAATGCCAGATACAGGGAGGTTCACTCTAGGAGTTTGTAGTGGAGCAGAATATTGGTGTCAATACACATCATTCTCAATCACTAAGCATCTTCTCTCCCTCATGAAAATCAGCCTTCCCTCTGAAATCCTTGTCAATGTTGTAATTATGAAACTACAGATATTTTAAATGGAGTTGAGTAAATGTGCAAGTCGTGGTGGCTTCGTGCTTTAAAAGCTCTGCCTGTATTTATATAATTGGGTTATAATCATAGAGTAGGAAAGCCTCACCCTGCAGTGGTAGAAATGTCAGAGGTGCCCTCACCCCCTGCCAGAAGTGAATTGTGCAGGCCATGGAGTAGCCCTAAAACAAGCTATCAGAAGTCTGCCTTTAAATTTTGTGGGTTTGGGGTTTTTTAATCAGGCCACTTTGCAAATCCAGTTTGGAGTTTGCTGCATACCTTATATGGACAGTCCTTGCTTTGGGGTAACCTGCATGTACTAAGATGTGCAGCTGGAAAATTGGCAACCCCTTAAATGAGGTTTGTGCAGATCTACATGGCTGTAGTGACATAAGGCTTAATCTCAAGTCCATTGAATTTGGGGGAAGAAGAAATGCCACTTTTACTTTATTGTGAGACAGAAGTCAATGTTTAAATTCTAGAAGATTCACTTCTGGAATAGCTGCTTCCCGGGTATGCTGAAGTGATCTTCTTTTCAGAAGCTGCTATGCACTTGTCCTGGGAGGAATAAGTGAACAGGCAGGGGTGGAGGCAGCAGAATCCTGGGCAGGGTGTGAGCACATGGCGCGGCCATGGGCCATGGGGAGGGTCAGAGCTTCTCCAACTGCCTGAGATTCTCTTCATTAACTGGGCTGGTGCTGGAAGTACTGAGGCAGGATTATGTAGTGGGGCTGTTTCCTCTCAGGGGAGCTCAGGCTACCTCTGTTGTACTTTTGCTTCCTTCCCACGTCCTGTACCCCTGTGCCATAGAAGGATTAACCTCATGAAACTTCTTATGGCCTGGAAAAACTTCAGACTTCCAAAGCATGGGCCAAAGAGTAGCCGCATTCCATCATTATGTACATAGTTATGTTCAGGTTAGAGTCCGCCTGCTGTGAACGTACCTTTTTTCAAGCTTTTTTACTTTGTTGTAGTTTAACAACAATCCTTTCCATGTATTTAATGACAAGTATGTGCTGAGACCTACAGATATTTCTGCCAGTATAGTCTTTACATCACTACTTGAAGGTATGTGAAGGAATGTGCAAGTTCTTTGGAGTGATCCTTCATTTTATTCTGATTCAGAAGTGGAAAAATAGGCAGGGACAACAAAGAGCAAATTTAATTTTCCTTCTTAAACCCTGCCAGTTCGAATAATCTCTTGCTGAGTTTCCTGATGTGGCTATTCACATTCTTTCGTGAATTCAGACTGGCTGTTAGCAGCCTCCAAATAAAACATGGTTACATGGAGATTTACCTTGGCCCTGTTCTTGCTTGGCGGCATGAGACGCAGAGAGCAGCCAACTGGTTCAGCTCATGCTACGTGTCCTCTTCCAGCAACTGCTTCCTGTACAAGCCCACTGCTCTCCAAATTAATGGGATTGTTGCTTTAGCTCAAGATGTAGGAGATTTAATTCTGGTGTTTGTGTCAGCGATCAATGAAGTCAGGAAACTGCCTTTACAGAGCATTCAAAAGCCCTTTTATTCTGAAAGAATCAAATCCAGGCTTCTGTTAAATGCAGTAAAGGCTGCCATCATTAAAACATTGAGGCTGCAAGTTTGGCCACAAAAATGTTACCGTAATGCAGTTGGTATTCAGTCCTTTCTGTCAGCGTTGCCAAGTCTGGCTTTTATTTATTCATTTTCACAAGTCTCATGTTTTTCAGGCATTCCATAAAGCTTCGGTGTTTACAGGCATCTTACTCATCTGAGAGTCTCAGCTTCCAGTTTTTAAAGATCTGCTATTAGCCCTCATGGACAAGGAGGAAGCAGGAACGTGTGATAAGGTTGATCCTCACAGGCAAAACCAGAAGGCTCATAAACCCCCAGATTTAAAAAGTCAAATATGATTTTTTTAAGAGGATCTCATGAACTTGGTCTCCCATTTATGTGTCTCAAGTGCCTGGTGTAGACTCGACTAATGATTGCCTGGGTCAGGCCATGATTTGAGTGCAGAGGTGCTGTTAGATGCAGAGAGCTCTGCAGCACTCAGATGGATTGGGGGAGGAATCCTCTTTCCATTTATTATACTCCTGTTTTAACTTCATGGCCTGAGCCTTGTCCTGTGTACCCTGTTTACTGTGTGTTTCATAAAGGCCAGAGGACTCATCCTGTTGCTCTGAAACTGCTTAGCCCATCTTTGGCTGGATTTACTGTTCAGGAAGAAAAAACGGTTGCTTAGGAAAGCACTGTATTTAACGAGAGAGACGGGCTGGACCTTTTTCAAACAAACAAAAGCCAGCAACTCTCAGCTTGGCATGGACTTTACCATTTTGTTTGTTGCATCACCCCATTGTCTTCTTTATCCCTTCTTTTTTTAAGTTTCTTTGTTACAGCATTTCACAACCCACAGCCTGGATACTGCAATTCCTGAAGGAATGCACAGCATAATGAATACTGCATGATCACAAAATAGTTCACCTCGTGCAAATCCATAGCAGAAAACGATGCATCATGGCTGTTTCCCAATCTTCCCTGCTTCACTGGTTTCTTTCATTTGGAGAAATTCTTTCAGCTTCTCCTCACAGGGGCTACCCAGTGAGAGGAAGTGTAACCTTTCTCCACCCAGCAACAAAAATGCAATGGTTTTGGAGCACTTCCCATTTCCATGATGTCTCTGTACAAAGCAGCGCAGAAGCTAAACTGGCCTGTACCTTCTTCCCCGGGCTGCAGGCAGGGGAACTGGGGTAGAGAGATGCTGGATGACCCACACAGGGCAGCACGTGGAGAAGAAAACCCTGCCTCGTATGAGAAGCAGCTTTGCCAGACTGCTGGAGGCAGAGTTAACAGTAGAACTTTTTAATTTGGGGTTTTTTAGCAGCACTTCCATATATCGAGATATTAATTAATGGCTTGTTTTAAAAGGTCAGGTTGTTGAGTTTCTTATTTTGTAAATTGGGTTTTCGAGAAGCACTTCCACAGACCGAGATATTAATTAACGGTTTATTTTTAAAAGTCAGGTTGGCATTTTTAAGTGTCTCATTTCCACGGCCGTTCCCGGGCACAGCAGCGGCCCCGAGGTCCCGGCAGGACCAGGGCACCAGGGAAGGCCCGTGTCACTTCTGGCACCGCGGCTCACACGCCCCAGGGGCGCCCCACCGGTGCTTCCCAGCGAGCT